>JANHGN010002894.1:70145-80367 GCA_024605025.1 Megaceryle maxima | reverse complement strand
CTGCTTTTCTCTGCTTTTCTCTGCTTTTCTCTGCTTTTCTCTGCTTTTCTCTGCTTTTCTCTGCTTTTCTCTGCTTTTCTCTGCTTTAGATCTGACTGAAACTGAGATTTCTGCTGTGATCAAACTGACTCCAAACAGTTGCTGGAAAACATTATTAAGAGTATATTCCTGTGTGTTGTCCAAGGTAGCTGTTGGGTTTGTTTTGTAGTTGGATTTATCACCTTTTTAAAATCCCTACAAATGTTAATACCATCGAATACCTGTTGAGTGCTTTAAAAGTGTATGTGTTGAAAAAGAATTCTTCACTACCATTTATGTCCCTCCAATGAAGTGTATTTGCAATATGAAAATTTTATGTAGAGGACAAGCTTAGTTCCTGTTTACATTTTCTACTTGCTTTATATGACGTGCTGGTACCCTTCCTATAGTAGCTCTGTGTGTGATTCTCAATTAGAAAAATTCTCTGGCTCTAATATACCAGGGCTGAGCACTGAATTACTTCCTCCCTGAATCACTCAACATGGACTAACATTGTATGTGGTAATAAGCACATTTTAGGGTAAATGAACCTCTTTTTTAATTTAATTGCTCTGTCTTCTACTGTTGACTTCCATGCATTAAGTCTTGGCCAGTAACAGGAAGGTGCTAGGACTGGTGGAGAGAGCTTTTGAAATACTGACTTGAAGCCAACTAGTTATCCCTAATTGTCTTTAAAAATGCACTGATAGTGTATTTGAGAAGAATCAAAGATTCTGTTTGCAAGGAGTGAAAAATGATGTTTTGCCTTGTTTTTTCTAAAGGGTTGCCAGGTGCTACAGCCTGTATCACCACTGAAGGTCTGGCTGTAAAGCCAGCCTCTTCACTGGAAGGTACTGACTCCGCAAGAGAGAGACAGGTTGAGTGGAATAGTTTATCTGGACTGAGACAAACAAACTTCTCATTGGCTTACTTGATTATTTTCCTGAGAGCTTTCTGAATCTGAAGATTTAGTGTGAAGGAGGCAAAACCTAAGGGGTGCTTATCAGCTCTCTGCCAGGAATCTACCAGGACTGGAGTTATTGTTTGCTTTTGTCTTGGAGAAGTAACACTTCACAACTGAAAGTATAGGCAAATAGGCCTCTGTGCAAATATATCTGAAAGGAAAAGATACCATTTAGAACTGGAGCTCCTAAATGTTGTTTTGCCAAGATAAATGTTAGCAGATGTATTAGAAAGCCATAAATTGTGCCCTATCATCATGAAACTGGAAGGTGAATGATACCCATTGTAGTCTGAAAGGGTATGAATGATGGTGGTATGCTAGCTGGCTGGAGCTTTGTGAGTGTTACTTGTTAGTGGGTTTTCTCTCCAGGATGTTCTGCAGGAATTTACTTTGAAAAGTAAATTGATAATTGATGATTGGTGATTGATTGGTATAAAACTGTTGGCCTGTCATTGCAATTTTATTCCCACAATCAAGAGCAAAACTGTATTTTCTTCTTACTATTGCACCTTATGTCATTAAGTAATAATTTGTTCAACATCTTGGAGAACATGGATTTTCATGCTTAAGCTCTGTAAGAGTCCACTAAATGTTGTAGTGATGTAGCTCCATTTATTAGCAGTGCAGAGACTGTACTCAAGTCCAAAGGCAAAATCGAGTGATGACATGAAAGAAGTTAGATCATTGGCCTTTTGTGTTTTCAAGGTAATTATTCCAGATCACTATTTTATTTTTTCTCCTTTCACAATACTGTGTCCAAAAGTTAGTTAATTTTCTAAATCTTCATTCCTTGAGTTAAACACACATCACTGGTGGCTCAGGTAGCACAGCAGTTTTCATTTGAAGTTGGCAGGTTATGATGATCTCCTATACTCCTTAAATACAGCAGATGTCTTAAAAATCACCTCTTCAGGAAGTGCTCTGTGAGTCAGCAAGACAGTGTGTGGGGTTTATTTTTTTTCTTAAGCTATCTTAATTTATGTCTAGACATGGCATTAAAATATACTAAAATCAATTCCCCAAAGCCTTAGCTACAGGGGACAGCGATTGAGTGTGTCATAAATAGTGCACAGAACTCCACACCTTGTGGTTGCATTATCAGTTCACATCAGAAAAAAATGCTTAGTTTATTTTTTTATTTTTCTTATTTCCATAGTATCTCTTTATTTCAGGACCTTTGTCCTCGCTGGTGCAATACTGTATGAACTCATATATTGCCTCAGAGTGTATGTTGAGCACTTTTTTACATCTTTCAGTTTCACGCATTATTTGGATTAATGTATTTGTATGTTTCTTACCATTTAAAAAATGTATTGCTAAAAAGGGGAAATCAGAGATCTAATACCTAACTGCAATCAGAAGTCTGATATGTATGTTATTTGAAAGGCTGCCGTTTCCTAACCCTCCATTTCCAGGTCATAATCAAGAAAATAGAAAATCAAATTCACTTGCTAAGTTTTTGAGCTGCTGGCATCTTTTCTGAGCACCCAGTTGTTGAGTACTTGCAGAAAAGCTATCTGGAATATATGCAGGTTTCTGTACATCCAGGTTTCACACAACCCTACCCATCCTGGAAGACAAAAGTAGGAAGTCCCTTTAATAGAGGCAGAAAGCCCTGGGAAGTCTTGTCTGGATTAGAAGATGGAAAATCACAAGTTTAAATAGATGGATCTCTTTATCAGTATATCTCACCAGTTTGGATCTGGGATAATTGTAGAAAGGAGCTATTAATTCATAAATGCCATTTCTCCCTTTTAACCCAGTCAAAGCATTGCAGATGTCATCAAAATAGTGGAGCAGCAAGGAACAGATGCATGGTGGACCCTTCCTATTGAACAACTACTATCAAAAGAGGCTGTAGCAAAGGTAATTTTTTTACTTCAAATACAGACAGTTCAGTGATGGGAAATAATATAAAACCTTTGTATATTCCCATGATACTTTTCAATCTTGTACCTTCATGAGAGGGTATCCTGTGAAAGGAATAGTTAGAAAATGAGATCTGAGTAGGGTGAAACACACACAGTAAGATTTGTACCATTAATTCAAGGCAGACATCTCCATCATCCTCCTTTTAGTTTGGGAGGAAGGTGACATCCTAATTAACCAAATTATGAGCCCATATATATAATAAATCTTTATTCATTAAAATAGATTAGAATTTTTGGTTAGTTCTTACAAACTTTTTATTGTTCCTTTAAAAATTGCATTCTAAAGCTAGTACCCAAACTGTAGTGTTACTGTGCCATCTCAGCTTTTTGGTTAATCCTCCCTTGTTCTGAGATTTCATCGCTAATTATCTGAAAACTATTATGAAAAATTATCTAAATTATTTTGTGGTGGTAGAAGAGCCGTACAAAACTGGTCCAGAAACCAAATTTTACTTCTAGCTTTGATGATACTGAGTATTCTACTTTGCATTCTTTAATAATTGTTTTTCCAATAGGCAGGTGGTCATGATGTCTTGGATTATGTCAAGGGGCAGGATGTCCTAGACATCTGGTTTGACAGTGGAACTTCCTGGGCTCATGTTTTGGAAGGTACATAATTAATATATTGATCTTTCTTTTAAAAATACTTGGGAGAACAAAAATACAACTGGTTTGAAGATGATGTTGGTATTAGCAAAGCTGAGTTAGATTATGCTTGCAGCAAACGGGTTGTGACTTCTTGTAAAGCTGCTCTTGCTTGTAAAGATAAGGATTTGGTATAGTCAAACTCCTTCTCAGCATAGTTGAAGTTGGGGTTTTTCTAATTTCTGTTTTCTGTCTTGACTGATTCAGCTGTGTCATGTACCACGTATCTTCTAATCACAGCATATTTGTTTTGAGCATAGAAGTTTCACAGCACAAATGACCAAGGTATTTTGATGCAAGTTGGTTACTCTTACATTTTTTTCAGTTAACAAACCAGTTTGCGCTTCTGCGTGCTCTTGGAAGCAGAACTAAATTGAGATGAGCTGTTTGAATCTAAGTTTTATAGTTTTAACAATGTAGGTGTACTTTTCACTTCTGATTACTTTCAGTAACTAAAGCAGTATGTTGTGTCGTGAAATATTTATGCTTGTTGTGTGCTATTTAGAACTCCTACTGCCAGTAGTTGCTACTCAACAGGTAGCAGATATATAACATATTTGTATAAAAATATATAAAATACATACTGTTTGCCTGGAGGATAGTCCAAAGTCGGGAGTCCTTTCTAAAGGAGGGGTCTGGTCCCATACATCAAGTCTGTTGGACTTTAAACCCTCAGTACACAATTGTGTGATAACAATCTTGTTGAATTATAAAACACGTTAGTACCAGAGGTTTTATTTCTTAGCAACCTGATCAGTCAACAGTCCCATCAGCAAACATTAATTTTCTAGAAGACCTTTACATATTTTAAAGTTCATACTCTTTATAAAAGTGTTTCTGGTTTGGTTTTGAAAGTTGTAACAACGTAGTGGCATTTTATGCACAGTTACATACATACAGTTCTTTAAGGGCTTAACATCTCAGTATGCAAAAACTACCTTCAGTCTTGTGTAGAGAAAAGACATGGTGTTTAATAAGGAATAAGCATCGAGACTCTATTCACTATTAATTTGTGTAAGGCTCCCGTATGGATTCTGGCATGTCTGGTAAATGTTGGGTCTTTCACAGTACAGGCTGCTCCTTTCACAGATTCATTACAAGTCCCTCTTCTTTATCTAGTCGTCTATTGTCATGAATCTGGCTGGAACTTGGTGTGTGTAAGGCATCTTCGTTTGCTGTCTGACATGACAGGAGTGGCCCCACTGGTTCAAAAGCTGGGGGAAGGACTGACAAGCAGTGTTACCTTGTAAGCCTCTATCTTCAGAAACTACCCAAAAGTTGTATTACCTTTTTTCCTATGTAATTGAGGCTCCGAGCCACTGCCAAAAGTGGAATTACAGTCTCAGTGATTCGTATGAAATTACTGTTTTAATTTACCCTTTATGACAACTGCATTTTGCAAGAGAAGTTGTTAAATTAATAGTGTGGTATTTTCCAATATACTCAAGCTTTTAAAACATTTTGCAGACCTTCTTCCTATGCCAATAAAAATAATTGGCAAGGCTTATAAACCAGCTAATTGATGGGATTCTTTGCCAAAGAATTCTTGGGGAAAAATGGATGAAATCCAGAAGGAAATTGAGAATTGCTTAGAGAATGTCATAGCAGTAAGAACTTCCTGTGGCTGAAATTGATGAAAGCAGAGGGGTGTAGGGAAGCTGGCATGCTACCTGTAAAGTGCTACCTGTTAATTTTGCAGTAGGAGACCAGTGATAACAGCAGTTATTGTTTGCCTTCTGATGATGCTGTCATGCATGGCAGTGGTTCTCTTGCAGCACGTAAGTTAATTCCAGGCCAACTAGAGGATCTAATAGATGGCTAAAGCTGTGAGACCATGAACTGAAGTTACTGAAAATTATAAATCGATGATCTGTCTGTTAGTAGCCAACAGGAATAAAAGGCGTTGCAGATTTCCCTGCCAGTTCCAGTCTCACAGAAATGAGTCGTTCTCTTCAGCGTCTCTGCAGCTTGGGGAACTTAGGCCTGAGTTTTCACTGGACTTGAACTGGCTGTGTCCGAGGAGCTACTAAATGAGGAGCAGCAGTTACAAAATGCATCCTTTTAGCTGATGGCCGCATAGATTGCTTTCAAAAAATATGTCAGGTTGAGAAGGGAGTGGGAAGAGGAGAGAGAGAGATTCTGCAATATGATGTTTCTGAAGGGGTTAAAGGAATTGCTCAGTGACAGCAAGCTCAATGGTTAAATCATAAGTTGCGTGGATACAGTTGTACTTCTAATGCTTGACCTGTTGCTTTTCCTACTAGAGACTGAGCATAGTTCTGATGGAAATGGCTTCAAGTTGCTCTTTTTCATTAAATTATAGTTGGCTTCCTTTTTCCAGCCTAGGTGTGTCAAAAGTACCACTTCTAGCTAAATGATAAATTAACCAAACCATTCTACATCAGCAGTGTGGCAGGTGGAAAGGTGCAACTTGCACACCAAGATCAAAGATTTAGCTACCATAGTCACAGAACCAAAAATGTATGGTTATAACTAGGGTGTGTGTAAAATAAATACTATTACACTTTCACCACTGAAAGCAGATCTGCAAGGGCAGCATGCTCTGAAAAAGCTACTGCTACTGAAGTTCTCCGGGGATACAGTTTGCTTTGTTAACACTCTGTTTGCCTAACACTGTTTTCACTGTGCCATCTAATCCTGTCTCTTTTGAAAGAACTGTTCCATACCCTTCTATGCAGCTTTAAAATTTAAGTCTGAATGCTTCTTATATGAATACATTCACTTTCACAGAGTATTAATATTCTGCCTCCAAGAAGAAGGTGTGGTAAAAGCAAAATTTGGTTCAAAAGCCTTTGCTGATTTTGAATACTCAAGGCAGTAGTGCCTAGGACTTTTTTTTTTTTTTTTTTTTTTTTTTTTTTTTAAAACTTAATTTTTGTTCTGCCTTTTTATTTTGTTTTTTTTATGATTTGTTTTTTGATTTTGTTTTACTTTGAACCTTAGTTTGTGTTCAGCCTTTTGATAGTGCTTATTTCAGTATCTGTCTTTGGACTATCCATTTTAGAGAATTATTTTCTGTCTTAAAATGCTCTGACAGGTCTTGACATTGGATAGGACAAAAGGTAACAGCCTCAAGTTGCACCAGCAGAGGGTTAGGTTGAACATTAGGAAAAGCTTCTTCACGGAAAGGGATATCAAGAGTTGGAACAGGCTGCCCAGGGAGGTCACCCATCCCTGGAGGTGTTCAAAAGACGTGTAGATGTGGCACTTAAGGACATGGTTTAGTGATGGACTTGGCAGTGCTGGGTTAATGGTTGGACCCAATGATCTTAAAGGTCTTTTCCATGATTTTTTCTCATGGGCAGAGAACCGTATGCACTACAACCTTGAGATTATTATTTTTCAAAATATTTGATGGAAAAATGCCCACTGAACTCTATTGTGATGTGACATGCAAAAGTCACACAGCTTTTTGCCCATAGTTTTGCATCGCAATGATGGTAGTGTTCACGACTTTTTTTCCCTAACTTATTGGCTAATATTTAACTGAATGAATGAAATTATTTTACAACTTACCTATCTCAGTGTTTAAACTTTTGTGCTGACTGAGACACTTGAATTTATCTTAGTTGATTCATTCCTGGCATTAAAATACAATACGTTTAATCTAAAAGTCAAGGTCTGCAAGATCAAAGATATGGAATCTCAAAATCCAAACCAGAAAGATCATAAATTGTAATTCTATTTAATGACCTATGTACTATACCTCAGTGTAAAATAAACAATTGAAAAGTCTCTTCTGGGTTATTGGACATACTCTTCCATTTACAGAAACAGGCATGCTGTTATATATAACTATCTCAGTTTTAATGAAACTGAGGTACAGGAACTACCCATGCACTTAAAAGGCAAGCTTTGTATATGCAAAACTAGTGTTTGTATTTTACAGAGTTAAAATGTTCAGGCCTCCATTAACTTTGTAAGCTACATTAGCCAACCTGCTGGACATACTAGTTCCTGTCAGAAAGGACCAATACAGCTAGTCATCAGTTGTGTCCTTAAATTCTTCTCTAAGTTGTGTCTACTGGTATGTCAATTAAAAGTTCCCTTCTCTAAAACTAGTGGCTAGTAAACTCATTGTAAGCAACAAATGTGTTTTTACAGATTTTCTACTTTCTTCCTGACCACAAATAGGCTTTTATCTTGCCCTCGCAAGTATTTTTACAGTCTTTTAGTACAAAGACTGATCCTTACTTATTCTACCTTTAATCCCTTTGTAGATTTTTCTTGGAGGAATAAACAAAATGTGTTAACAAAAAAAACCCAACAAAAACTAACCAAAAAAAAAATGTAACATCCACCCACACATTTTTCCTGTGCTAGCTGGAACTGTATGGCCTTGACCTTTGTAATGTTGAACTTCCTTTTATTGCAGGATGGATCTAAATATCGAAACTTCCATTAAGTTAAACAAATAAATCAAGTGTATCAGCAGCAGAAAGAAGCATTGTCTTAGGGGTCCTAGGAAGAGGATAAAAGGAGCTAGTAGATTAAAAAAAAAAAAAACAAACCTGAGTAGAGAAACTTTTTCCTGAATATCTGGAAAATTATACCACCAACTTGTAGAATCAAAACTAAATCCCTGCAAAATATGCATATAACTTTGCACATCTGTGGGCTTTGACTTGTATGTTCTGCTGCGCTCCACGTTATTCTGTTCTCACTCTGATGGTGACCTACGTCTGGGGTTGTTTAGTACAAGAAAGGGACTCTTGAGTCAAGAAGTCTTGTACCTTTTTGTACAGTGACTGAATTCCACCAGTAGAGCCATTAAAAATGTGCTGCTTTCAGCCCAGTGCAGATGCTGGGTTTGCTTTTTTGCTTTTAATGTGCAGTCAGCTAATATGCAGTGTTCATGCCTTATAGCCCATTTTTTCCTCTGATGCCAACAATACACATTAGCTCCAGGTGTTCTTCTGTAGCATTCCTCTTTTTTGTGTCTTGATAGGAAGTAATAGTTCAACTTAGCATTCACCTGGGGAAGTTAACAAGCTAGGCTCCTCCAGACCATTCTCTCCCACAACAGGCTTTCTGTTTCCTTTGTTGTCCTAACCCTTTCCTGAATTTTTTGTCTCTTTCTGGAACACCGGTGACCAGAAATGTAAATTCTGTCTCAGATGAGCTGCGGTCACTGCCAAAGCTTCCTGGTCTTCCCTGAAAATACCCAATGCCTTGCACTGGCTAGTCAGGCATGTTACATCTGTGATTTGTATCCCAAGTAATTCTGAGCTAGTGAAGTTTCAGGCTGTAGCATAGATTTTTGTCAATTCCAAAGTATGCAATCTTTCCTTGGGTCCTTCAGTTTGCTTAGGAGTACTTTGAAAGTATTTTGAGAACTTCGTATCAAGTGCACTGAGCATGATAGCTACTGTTTTCATGATTTATTATTTTGTGTGGAGGAAAGCCAATGTTATTTGTTAAATTTTGGAGTTTAGTGAGTCTCAGGTTTTTAAAAAAAAAATTGTACTAATAAATTACTTGTATGCTGTTCAAGTAACTATGCACCATTTATATTTATAAAATAACCTATCTACTGGGTTTAAAGAGAATAAGTTTCAGTAACCACTTTCAGAGATTTTCTGTTAAGTGTATTAATTGTTTGAAGATGAAGGCTGATCTATTAAACAGAATCTTCAATTTTTAAAGGTGCAGAGCAAAGAGCAGATACATACCTTGAAGGAAAAGACCAGCTGGGAGGTTGGTTTCAATCCTCTCTATTAACTAGTGTGGCAGCAAGGAAAAAAGCACCGTATAAGTAAGTGTGTGTACTGCAAGTACATTGCTAGTTCCTTTATTAAATATCAAGCTTTTGATAGCAGGGATAGTAGTGTATAAACAGAAAAATGAAGCTGTTACTAATTATCTGATTTATGTGCTTACATTTTGGTGTAGTTTTTCCTCAAATTAATGTATTTATTGTCTTACACTGGAGCTGTGACACACTGTCCCCTGGAAGATGAGCACAGTAAAGGGTAATGTGGGTCAGTTACAAGGAGGCCATGTGATTTTAGGAAATGTATTGGGTTAAAAAGAGAGAATACTTTAGTCTTTAATTCATCTGAAATACATGTGTCCAGGATATCAAACAATCTGTTGCTTGCATAGCAAAAATTTAATGAGAAGAATGAAATTGTTTGCACTGTGTGTATGGTACTAAAGTGTATTCGTGGTTGGTTGAATTGGACAGATAAAGCCTCAGGTTTACAGAAATAGAGAATTTCTGTATGCTTTGACTTATGAATATCGTCATTAGAATTCTATTGTTAACATAAATTTTTCACTGGGATTTTGTTTTCACTACAATCTTTTTCTTCAGGACTCTGGTAGTTCATGGATTTACTCTTGGTGAGAAAGGGGAGAAGATGTCTAAATCTATTGGCAACGTGGTTGACCCTGATGTAGTTATCAACGGAGGCGAAGTAAGTCAAACTCTGGAGTTTCTTAGAATTGCTACTTAAAATTTTTAACTACCAGATTTGGTACTGTCTTGTGGCATATTTTTCTCTGAACAGTGGTCTTGTAGCACAACTCTGTAAGGCTCTTCTAAAGACTTTGGATACACTGCAATTCCATTTGGCTGGACTCAAAACCCTGAGGAGTTTTGCTTCAGCTGTAGTACCCAAAAAAAAAAAAAACCAACAAC
>JANHGN010002894.1:53713-70045 GCA_024605025.1 Megaceryle maxima | reverse complement strand
AAAAAAAAAAAAAAAAAAAAAAAAAAACCCAAAAAAACCCAAACAAACAACAAAAAAAAACCCAAACCAACAACACACCTTTGTTCCATGCCAAGAGAAAAGAAAATGCATTATATTGAAGGTGTAGAATGGTTCCTTTTCACCTGGGAACACTCTTGTTGAAGTGATTGGCTGGGGGGTATTAAAAAAACACTTTAACCTTTGCTTTCAAACTGACCGAAAGCTGCAAGCTGGGCCTAGCAGTAGAACGCTCACAGTAGTGGTTGCAGTCGAGCAATCTGTCTGCTCTCAGCTGAGGCTATTCATTGACTCTGGTCAGGGAGGTTGCACTGCAGGTGATGCTCTGTATTTTTTTCCCCTCCCTGGTCCTCCTATTGCTCTTTCTGAAGATGCTAAGCAGATTTTGCAACTCTCTGGACAAAAGAATCAATCCTTACAAAGAGCTGGTTATCTGATTCAGTAGTTTCTATTCTTTCTAAAAGCAGAGAAGCCATTTTCAGAGTTGCAAACAGCATAGAAATCAGTCTGAAGGGAAACAAAAGAAGTATGTCATTCTAGAGATTAACACTGCTATTTTAATGTTCAGTGTTCAAAGGATTCAAGGCTGTAAGGTGAGTTTATCTCAACTTACCCAATGCTGTGTACAGCATTGCCTGTACACAGACTGCTGCATGTATATATTGTAGCCCTGTCTTAAGGGTAAATCTTGCTAGAAGAGGTAAATTCTTGCTAGAATCTTGCCTCCAAATAAAGTGGCCTTCTGGGCACCCTTACAGGTATGTTCACAGCACTGAGAATGCAGAAATGTGCTGCAAGACCCCCAGCAGTTTTACTCAAGTGCTTTTCTGTCTCTGCTTAGGATCACACTAAGGATCCACCGTACGGTGCTGATGTTCTCCGCTGGTGGGTGGCGGAATCAAATGTTTTTACCGAGGTGCTGATTGGGCCTGTTGTACTTAATGCTGCAAGAGATGATATCAACAAGGTAAGAGCCAAATACGCTAACGCTCATCATTCTAATGACAGGTCACCTATATTTGGGCTCACGTTGGCTGAGTAGGATTCATTGCAAAGCTTTTCAATCTTTATCTTAACAAAAGCTTTTCCAAATTCAGGTAGGTACTGCTGCTTTTTTCATCTGTGGATCAAATGCCAAAGCAGACAAAGGAAAGGATTAGTTTTTGCAGCTTGCTTTTGGTCATAGTCGGTCTTTACTTTTCTATAGGTTTTTGGAATTTGTTGTTCTTCACGATACTTTTCTAACTATTCAAACAATCATTTTGAAAAAACAGCCAGCTTCAGTTAGTATAGAATTATTATTAATATTATCATTTTGTTTCATCTAAAGTGCAGACCATTAATTTTTAATTTTTCTGTCTTGTTCCTAGCTTCGGAATACACTACGCTTCATGCTGGGAAACATGTCTGGCTTCAATCCAGAAACTGATTCCATCCCTGCTTCAGAGATGTACATAGTAGATCAATACATGCTGCATTTATTGCAAGATTATGGCAGCAAGGTAAGGGTAAACTATATTTAGATGAATATATGTGTAAGCTTTTTCAGTGGTTATACCCTCTAGGGAAAATTCTTTTTAAGTGTATGAGTAAAAAGAATGTGTCAAGTAGGCAAATCATGACCACAAAGGTTTCTGTGATGCCTTGTGCCTTCCCTGAAACCCGTTTCAACTTTGGAGAGGGTGGCTTTGTATTTACCATTCTTAATGTGGTTTTGACACCAACCAGTCCCTGCCCCCCCCGCCCAAGGCCTCAAATTGGAAGCCTTTAGAAATAGAATAGGATACAAAAAAACAAACAAAAAACCTTTGAGAGCTTTGGAAATCTGCTGTAGTTCAAAATGTAGTCACTTTTGTCACAGAACTGTTTTGCTGAAAGAAAAAATATGGGCATAATTTCTGGAGTTCCCCCTGTCCTCTCCCCTCAAATTTCAATTGAAATTATTTCTTTGTTTAGTTGTTAACTGAATTAATTTTACTTTTTTCCAACAACCTTTTAATGAAAAGTTTCTCCCAGACTTAGTGCTGCTCATGGGTTTCTTTTAATTTAGGTTCATCAGGGGTTGTCATTGTCTGCCATGTAATAAAAATTGATAAATGGTTCTTACCTGTCTCTCTGCTCCCTCCACCAGGTTACAGAAGCATACAAAGAATATGATTATAGCAAAGTTGTTCGATTATTGCAAGCGTTCTGTTCCAGAAACTTGTCTAACTTCTATTTCAGCCTAATCAAAGA
The DNA here is from genome assembly GCA_024605025.1 of Megaceryle maxima. NCBI lineage: Eukaryota > Metazoa > Chordata > Aves > Coraciiformes > Cerylidae > Megaceryle > Megaceryle maxima. The sequence goes on along the minus strand of JANHGN010002894.1, from coordinate 67,792 downwards.
CAGGTGAGTTCATGACTGCTGCCTTTAAAAGGGGAAAATGGCTTAAGGGGGAGCTAAGAACATCCCAGGTGAGTGTTGAGGGAATACAGGCATCTTGGAGAACATCTTGCAGTTTGGTGGTGTGCTTTAGTGCGCTAAAGCTCACAAGTGAAGGCTGAGCTGCTTTCAGATGGGTATTTTTGTCATCACTCTGCTTCTGTATTCTGTCCAGTAGGGATACTGAATTATTTTGAAAGGTAATCAAGCACTCAAATGTAGAACTAAATAGAGTCTTAACAGTAGACTCTCCTTTCTGTATTTCTGCCTCGAAGTGTGTGCATCTGAATTTGGGAAGGTAGGGGGAAGGGCTTTTAGCACTTATCTGGGCAATCTTAGGTCTTTTACTAATGTGAAAAACAGGTAAAGAATCTTAAGGATGTAACTGATACCTCTGTAATTTTGAAAGGTTGTTTCATGGGGGAAGGAGGTTGGGGGTTCTGCTGATCTTTAGTTTCCAGAATGCAAGGGGGGGGAGGGGGAGAAAAGAAAGCTCTAATACTACATTTTATAAATGAACCAGAATGAAGGACTAATAAGACTGTGTGGGTTAACCTCCCTGAGGAAAGATTCTCTTCATACAAATGAAGCGAATTAAGCCATGTAAAAAAATCTCCTTTCACAGAATCATGGACTGGTGGGCGTTGGAAGGGACCTCTGGGGATCATCTAGTCCAACCCCCCTGGCCAAAGCAGGTTCACATAGAGCAGGTTGCCCAGGATTGCATCCAGGCAGGTTTTGAAAGTCTCTAGAGAAGGAGACTCCACAAGGAGACTTTCTCTGGGCAACCTGTTCCAGGGCTCTGTCACCCTCACAGTAAAGCACTTTTTCCTGAAGTTTAGGTGGAACTTCCTGTGTTCCAGTTTGAGCATTACCTCTCATTCTATCACAGGGCACCACTGAAAAGAGACTAGCCACATTTTCTTGACACTTCCCCTTAGATACTCTTAAGCTTTAAGATCCTCTCTGTCGTCTTCTCCAGGTTAAAGAGCCTAATGTCTCTTAGCCCTTTCCTTGTCAAGAGGTTCCAGTCCCCTAAGCATCTTTGTATCCATCCACTGGACTCTCTCCAGTATTTCCCTGTCTCTCTTGAACTAGGGAGCCCAGGACTAGACACAGTACTCCAGATGTGGCCTCACTAGGGCAGAGTGACAGACTATGACAAAATGTGGCTGCATATGGAAATGGCCCTGTACCTATACCACAGTGCATGCCTAGCAAGGGCAGTTAGAAAGGTGAGCTAGGTCAGACTTACACACTTTGAGTAGCAATCCTGAAAGTATGGCTCTCAAGCAGGAACAGCAACATGAACATGCAAATACTTTCCACCTGCAGGCTCTATTGTGAAGAAGAAAAAGATCCTAAGCGACGTTCATGTCAAACTGTGCTGGCAGAGGCTTTAGATGTAGTAGTGCGATCCTTTGCGCCAATTCTTCCTCACTTGGCAGAGGAGGTTTTCCAGCACCTCCCATATAAGAAAGGTAAAGCCTATGTAATTCCTAAGGAATTCTTTCAGTGCACTGTTAATTGCACAGTGCTTTTACAGAGATATGCTATTCCTTTTTATTCATTTAATAAAGTCTTGAGTAGAAAGACTGAATTAAACATTCCTTTGTTTGCTTTGCATTCAAGACTCAGAAGGTGTGTTTCATACTGGATGGATTAACGCAAGCTCAGCGTGGAAGAAGCCTGGCATTGAGGAAGCAATAGAAGGTGCATGTGCAATGAGAGACTCTTTCCTTGGGTCCATCTCTGGCAAGAATGCTTTGGAATATGAAGTCGTCATTGTAATTGAGCCTGGATTGCTGTTTGAATTAATGGAGGTAAAGTAATAGCCTTGTCTGTGGAAAAAAAAAAAATAGTAATTTCTATAAACTTTCTTCTGTTTTTTACTTGCTAGAAAATCACAGGGTTGTTGAGGTTGGAAGGGCCTGCTGGAGACTGTATAGCCCAAGTCCCTTGCACAGGCAGGGTCAGCCAGAGCAGGTTGTCCAGGATTGTGTCCAGCTGGGTTTTGAATACTTCTGAGGATGGAGGATCTGCAACCTCTCTAGGCTACCTGTGTCAGTGTTTGACCACCCTCACAGCAAAATAGTGGGTTTGTGCTCTCTTGGAATTTCCTCTTTTGGTTTCTGTCTGTTGCATTTTGTCACTGGGCACAACTGAAAGTGCCTGGCTCCACCTTGTTTACACCCTCCCAGCAGGTAGTTACGTAAGTTAACATTCCCCCCTGAGCCTTCTCTTCTTGGGGCTAAGCAGTCCCAGCTGTCAGCCTCTCTTCAGACAAGAGATGCTCCAGTCCATCATCTTTATTGCCTTTAGTGTGAGTCCAGCAAAGTTCACATTTGTGTCTTACTGGGGAGCTTGAAACAGGACCCACACTGCAGATGCCTCTCCCCAGGGCTGAAGAGCAAGCAAAGATCACCTCCTTTAACCTGCTGGCAGCGCTTTTCCTAATGCAGCATCCTAGTGGAGAATGCTTCACTGTTGCGAGAGCATATTGCTGGCTCATGGTCATCTGCTTGTCTACCCGGACCCCTTCTTTGTTAAGCTGTTTGCTTGTTATGCCAGTTGCTCCTCAGTGTGTACTGATGTCTAGGGTTATCCTGCCCCTGGGGAGGAATGGGGCCTGTACCTTTATTGAGCTTCATGAGCTTGCTGCTAGCCTGTTTCTCCCTACAGTCCCTCTGAATGGTAAGTGCAGCCATCTGGTGTATCAGCTACTCCTCTGAGCACTGTTATCATCATCAGTATTGCTGAGGGTACATTCTGCCCCATCATCCAGGTTAATAATATTTTAAACAGCACTAGACCCCCCCCTACTGACCCCTGAGCTACACTACTAGTGATTGGCTTCTAGTTCTGGACTCCTTGAAAACAAACACCTCTTCTAGGGCTGCTGGCAGTGCTTTTCTTGATGTGAAGGTCAAAGTAACTTGCAAAACTTCTGCAGAGGGAACCTTGGACACTGCAGTTCAAATCTGTAATTTTACTCTTCGCTGGATAGACAAGAGTTAGTAAATTAGACTCTTGGTTCAAGTAATTCCCTCAGATTAGGACCTGCTGTCTTTCCATGTGTTTTAAAGAATTGAACATGTTAAAGCTTGCAGTGGTAGACCTCAGTTTAAATCCAGTGTCAAAACGCAATAATATATATGCATCTGTTCAGACACACACAGGCACACGTGTGTGTAAACAAACTCATGCTCCCTTCCTGACAAGGCTATGACAGCTCCTGCAGTCACATACACAGTAATTCTACTTGTGCTTTAACATATCCTAGGAGGAAGATGCTAAGGAGCTAAAACTAGTTGCCAGTCTGAAAATTAACTCTTCCCTAGGCACTGCAGGCTGAAGAAACTTCCAGTGTTTCACAACTGAATGAAATAATGATGGCTTCCCAGACAACCCTGCTGAGTGAGCTACCTAAAGAAACACCTGCAGATGCAAACATCATCAAAGGGACCTTTCTGATTAACTTGGAAGGTGAGAGAACTTTTCCAGACAGGGTTGTGCTAAGCAGCTGGTTCTTTTCTGCACTACTTCATCTGTAGAGCTGAGCAGGCTTAACTACCCCCCCTACACAATCTCAGAAGTAATGCTGTCTTTAACAGGTGGTGATATCCGTGAAGAATCTTCATATAAAGTTATAGCCCTACCAATTGCCAAAGCAAAATGCCCTCGCTGCAGGAGATACACTTCAGATTCCTCAAGCACTCCCTGCCCACGGTGCCTGAAGGTCATGGCTGGAAAAGGGAGCACATGAAGTTGAAATGCCTGTGCACAGGAGCTGCTCCCAGGTCATGAGTACTGGAGAACATTGAAAGGGTGGCTAACAGGAAGGTCTGTGTATCAAGGCCTGGAGAACCAGATGCTTAAGCCCCAGCAGAATCATCCTGTGTTTTCTGAGGGGAACCTTATGTGTATATATATCCAAGTGTGTATATTACTTTTCAGCTTAATAAAAAAGGTGGTTCAAAACAACTGACCAATTGACTTGTTTTTTAGCAACCTGTGCTCTTTTGAAGTTCCCTTCCATTTAAGTGAAAGGCTGCAGTAAAACAGCCCCTGTTTAATTTTATACTGTCAGCAGCTAGTTCTGCAGAACCCCAGAGAACCAGTCCTCTCTACTCCTCTTGTAATACTGTACAGAAGAACAGGTGGTAACCACCCTTCCCTAAAAAGAAGGAAAAGACAGATTGAAACCTCAAATTTTATTTAATCAATTTACACAAATCCACAGCAAATTAGACACAAAATAGCACTATGTACAGAGTATTACTTACAATACATTACAGATCTGATTGGTGTAGTGTCAACTCTGCCATGCTGCTCGGTTACAGTAAAATCCCTTACACAGCTGTACCAGGATAGAGGAATGTAATGTAACTAAGAAACATTTTCAGTTTTCCTCAGATTCCCTGATGACTCAATTTCTAGTATACTCATTTCTGCAGTAATTTTAAGTGCTGTCAGGCAAGGTGGTCAAGTCACCTGTAGAATCTTGCCACCTTCCACTTTCCCCTACAGCTGTTTCAATCTTAGTTATGGAAGTCAGTATAGAAGTACCTAAACCACAGGGCAAGGCTGACCACTTGTTCTTACTAGAGTCTTACTATTCTTTATTCTGATCTTGTATCACTGTAGGAAGTCAAACATTTAGCATCAAAATTAATGTAGTTTATGAAAGCTTCTTGAAAAGTGCAGTGATGCTGAACAGGTGAGAGAGGCTGTGTAGAACAAGCCCCCTACATAACTTTTTTTTGGGGGGGGAGGATAACCCTTACATAACAGCAGCACATAAGTAAGGAAGGTAAGACCAAATTCTGTTTCCAGCAAGGCAGAATACAATGAATTGTTTCTTAACAGGTAGTGCAAGAGGAATGGGATACAAGATGGAGCTAGTAATTCCAGCTGACTTCAAGACAGAGAACAGATTACACCAATTTGCTGTCCTGGCTTCCTTTAGGTAGAAAGTAAATGGTACTAAATGATGCAAGATAATCAGCTTTAATACCATTCCAATAGTGAAGATACTCACTCTTTGATTCCCTGTAGGTACCATAAATACAAGTGTGATTTTTAAGGCTAAAGTACTCAGTACTATAAATCTTCAGTGAAGTTGGGTCAACTATTTAAGCAGTTTCTGACTTCTAGTTAACATTTGCAGAGATTTATAGCATACTACATCTTCTACAGCAATAAGATGAGGGAACAATCTTACAGTAAGACATTCCTTGACCTACTTAAACTCGGTGGAGCTTAAATCAAAAAGGAGAGGGCTGTAAATTCAGTTTAATCTGAAGCCCAGCACCCTAGAGACAATACTGGGACATCTGGACTAAAAGATGAGTTCATATGTGTGTCTGAAGAATTGTATTCTCCTTCCCAAGCTGTTTCTAATGTGGGCTGTTCTCCTTTTGCATGAGGCCCCAGCACATTTCATCCTACATCTAGTGCAGTTGTCAATGTCGCGTATAATGCGGTTACAAGGCATGAGCCCAACACCAGCTCTAGCTTCTGAAAAAGCAATATTGGCTTTACACAGTAAATTCAGAGACTGAAGTCCTTCCTCAGGTTTAATTCTACAGCTTGTTTTGAAAAACAAAATCATATATGGAACATGGAAAGTGCAGCAGTTGTTGCCAGCATGAAATACAGAATTTCACAAGTTGTGATTCTGTTAAGTAGACTAAACCTGCTGTCAAACATACTCAATTTAGACTACTGCCAAAAGCACTCAAGTCAGAAATAAATAACAAAGCGTTTCAGATACTGACAAGTGTACTAGGAACTAAACATCTTTGTACTAGTGCAGAATTTAAAATATACTCCAATTTAAAATTACCTTCTGAAATTCTGGGATGTTCTTTTCATTGTTTAACAAGAGCCACACAGAAGTTTCTTTCTGTAAAGTTCAGCCTCATTGTGTGAATTCATGCATTATACCAGTATAGAGCAAAACTAACCAAAAGTGTCACAAGGAGATGGCTTCTACAGCCTCTATCAGGTTCAAGGCAAGGCTGTACTGCCCATGATTTTCTGGTAAGTGCTCTATCACTTTGTTAACTAGTTTAGCTGTTGTTGCAATTGGCACTTCTACATTTTGAAGTTCCTGGGGGTCCTAGATAAAAGAATAAACACAGCATTAGTGTCATTTCACAGATGATAATCTGCATATAAACCCTCCTGAACTTGTATAGAACAGATTGTGAAGAGGCTTACTCAGTTAAGCTGATGCTTTGACCCATGAAACTGCTTCACCCTTGGTGAAACAGAAGCAGTACCAGGAAAAAATGGCAACAATATTTCCCTTAGTAAGAAAGGGCCATTCAGAGGTATTCTGGGTTGGTGAACAGAAGCTTCTGAAAATAAACCCATTTTCCTAAATCAAGCTTAACTTACCATAGCTTTGAGCCAAGTACACAGTGTTGGAGGAAGCCTAGCAAGGAGTTCCATACCCTCCTTTGTCTGCCTATGAAGTAAAGCAAAGGCCAGTCTCTGTCCAGCCAGTATGAGCAGCTGTGATGCCAGCACTTCTTTGTCAGTCACGTGAAAAAAGGCCTGAAAATAGAAAAACATAAGGAACTAGAAACCATTTCAGCATGACACAGCTCACTTATCTGGAGGCTTCAAAAGCTCTGTCAAAAGAAGCTTCTTGATACTAAGAGCACAAATAGTTTTGAGACTGTTTCTTGTGTTACCTGATACTGTAATAAAGCACATCATTAAAAGCTTCAGAAACAGCAGAAGACTGAAAGGCAGATAATTACTCTGTGCTTTACACAGTGATTAGCATGAGCACATCTGTTTTACAGTTAGCAACGTATTCCCAACTTCCACATAATCTTGTTTGCTTTTTCCCCTCAAGAAAGGCAAGGATTCTCTTGGCCAAGGACTGGTGAGCTTTACCCCCCCCACAAAAAAAAAAAAAAAAGCAGATTCCTCAAACTACCAAAGATTGTAAAGTACAAAAGGCTGTACTGGTCTAGACCAGTAGTGTAACTCCCTATCATGTTTCCACTAGTTGCTATACACAGATTCTTTTTGGGAAGAAGGAAAAATGAGAGGTAATTATTGGTCCTGAAAGAGTACTTTTCTAGCCTGACAATATTGACTAACCCCTGCAGGCACCTTAAGTAAGTGAAAAAGTAACTTTAGCAGAATATCTGAAATAATTCTGTACTGATTTAAAATTCTTAAAAGCTGTTATTACCTCTTCACCAAGATGGTCCATCCCATAACTATACAGTTCACAGACATGATGCCTTTTGACCACATCCTCGGAGATTTGAAGATACTGAGCCAGGTCCACAGCTAAAGTTGGCCAATTCTTCCCCTTTTCAAAAGGAAACAATTCTTCTTCTGAGACTTCTTTGGCCGTTTGTGCTGAACACAGTGTCTGAACCGCTGCACTCACAACTTTGACCAAGAACTTGGAAGCAAAAATTGCAGATTACTTCATTATTATTTGAAATTTTAGAACTTCAAGAACTTTCAGTACAAAACTTATACCTACCTGCTGCCGTAAGGATAGCACATTTGGATCCATATCCCCACTAGGTAGCAGCTGAATTGAAGTAAGGTCTTTGAAAAATGCATTTTTGCCCTAAAAATAAGAACAAAAGACAGACCTCAGAGATACAGGAGAATACAAGTAATCCATTTTGATCCAATACTAAAAAGCTTACTTATTTTCTACAGTTAATTTGTACTGCATCTTCAATTTCTCTTAGAGGATGATGGTTAATATTGTAATTTAAAGCCACAGAACAAAAACTTTTTTTCATGGAATCATAATATGTCAAGGATTTGCTTTTAAACTTAAAACTACCTGGCTACTAAATTAGGTAGCTGATATCCTACCAGCTGGAGCTGAAGTTTGGATGTATATCCCAGTCCCTAGCTCTAGACCAACAAACCAAGCATAATACATAGGAAAAAATGCAGACTAGCAGATACAAATTTTATCTATTACCTACTGATAGAGTTGACACCACTTAGTTTTAAGGTGTCTTGAATTACTGATTAAACAAATTTTGAGGTAAACCGCTGAACAACAGCACAAGGTGGCCCTTCTTTCAGCCCACAACGCTCCAGTAGTGACATGCTCAATGCCAAGCATCTCTGGCAGTCCAGCTCCAAGTAGGGAAACTGGTACAAAATAAAATGCCAATATTAAAAGACAGTGATGAATGTAGAGGTTTAGAGAGTGACTTGTCAGAAATAAGGTAATGAATAGTCTTTGAAACTTTTAATACCACTTTTTCAGTCATCAGCTGAGAATCTCTAAAGACCTGTTAGAGAATCTCTCATAAAGCTCATAGAACAAGTGGAAATCTACAGTAAGTGAAGACAAAAATCAAACCAGTGTCTAAGCATAACAGTTGTATGTAAAAGAAAGGAGGCACAGGAACAGATTCTAATTTTTCTCTTGAGACACAATATGCCTTCTTAAATGACAAAAGGTAGTATAATGATTTCTGCTAATAGATAAGGAAAAGAAAAAAAAAGGTAAAAAAAAAACCCAATGGAATTTGATCTATGTTAAAATGCTAAGAAACAGATGCAACTGCTCCATCAGAGCTTGCACACAGACATCTATAAATTTGCATCTATAAATTTCCAGTCGATCATTAATAACAAAATTTTGCAGTATTACAGGACAAAATAATTTTCTCCCCAGCAGGAATTAAATGACAGTCTACACCAGTAATTACTGTTCAAACTTTTTTAGAATTTAGTGTGGTAAAGCTAGGAGGAGGAAGGCTCAATTTCTGGTACTTGTTTTGTATCAGGGTCAAGATCTGACTGGAGATATACTGCATTTTAAATTAAGTGGGGTTTGTTGTTTTTTTTTTTTTTTTTCCTGATATTCTTTTGAAGTGGTTTATATGCATTAAATGACAAGCTGTTTATTCTCTTCAGAGATGCTCAGAATCCTGGAATAATCATCAGCAATAATGGATACAACAGTGACACTAACATAAGATTTCTGACCTGAAATACTTAAGTTTGATCTGACACTCCTCAAAGCAACTAGAAAAAACTGTCATCCAGTGTTCTTACCATTCAGTATATTCAGGCCAACTAATTATTAAGGAGCTGATTTTCATGCATCTGAGGTCACTACAAATCTTTTATTCATAAAAGAAAAGCACCACATTTGGGTTTCAGCCTAAATTCTGGTGACAACTTCATTAATGCATCACAGTGGACTAAATGTGTTTCATAAAGTTAGGTACGAGCCGCTTAAAGATTGAAAGCTAGCATGCATTATAGATACCACGATGAAGGTCAGTAATATTAAGATGTATGCTTTTGAACTACATACCTTGCTATCAAATAGCAAAAGAGGCTTCACACTCTTCAGAGAAAACCTCATGATGGCGTACAAGATAGTACATAATACAAACTGGTGTTCAACAAGGGGGTAGTGAATGCGCTTCTGCTCAAGGGCTAGTTCTACTATTGACACCGGTCCTTCTACCGACACCCAAGCATCTTCAGTATCTAAGATGGGAGCCTGCATTTCGTCGCTACTAACATCAGCCTGCCAGAGCAACACAGAAAACTAGTCACACACAAAATGTCATCTCTATTGGCCTCGTAGGCACAAGACATGGCTTTAATCATAAGTTCTCTGCAGTGGAATTAAGAAGAAAATTTCTTATTATCTAGAAGTCCATTAATGGAAGTGAATGGTACAGAAATTATTATGAGTATATTCTTTAAGCTTTAATCAATTAGTTTCTTACTTTTGAGAGGTAAAATAAAAATTTACCTCTAGCAATGTTTGCAGAAGATCTGAACAGCAGCCAAGAAAAGCTGTCATTGCTGTGTCACCCATACCTACATCCTGTTGAAAGAACAGTATGCTTTAAACTGTTTCAGTTGAATTGAAACAGCCTTTTATTAGCTCCGTGTGTTTGAGAAGACAGTTGTTGACATAAAACATTTTAAGCTCAGTTTATTAACCTATCATATTTAAAGGTAAACAAATATTCACTGAAGTATGACAAGGAATTAGAAATAACAGGATCAAATTGGAACAAATCTAAATGTAGCCATTTACAGTACTGTAAAGAAAACTGAATTCCTCAAGTAATCAAGTCTGAAGTTCCATTTTCTGAGCATATCAGTTGTCTTTCAAAAAAAGTTTTTTAACTAATAAAATTATGCATATGTTCTATAATATTCAAAGTTATACTGCTGTTCTAATTTGCTTTATCAGATACGATTAACTTAACATTTATAACATTTTCTCTAGGACTGCATTTTGAGTTTTTCCAAAACATTAAAAAATAAATCACAAACTAGTTTTAAATTTAAGGCTTTTTTTTTTTATTTATTTATTCCCATTTATACAAAAGTAGTACTACTTGCCCGTCTGCATAATCTGTCCTTTGGAGCTTTTCCAACCTGTTTAAAAAGAAATAAATAAATTCATCACAGTTAAATACTTTGCATCATAAGGTATCCATTACCCCACATTTTAACTTATTATGATTTTCCTAATTTAAACCAAGGAAATAGTTCATTACAGCTTCCGATGCAACTCACCGCATAGCTTGCTTTTAACAAAAGAATTGATCTAGATAAAACAACTCACAAATGAATGCCACTGGTACCCAGATTTAGTTCATCCTTCTTAAAGTCTAGGATTAGAAGTAAGGCCCCAAGGTCCTCATTTAGATCTCAAAGACAGCTAAAAAATTCCCAGTGCTTTCTGCAGTATAGAACTAGAGCTGCAATACCCAAACATGGAATTAGAAAGAAACACTGGGGAACAAGGGAAGGGGAAAAGGAAGAGTGAATGCTCCAGCATATTCACTGAGATGAAGAAGGTCTGATAAGAAAACTACTAATGGTTTCCACACTTTCCCTCTCTGAATTCTTCAGAGAAGAGGCCTCAATCATACTCTATTTAGGAATGTTACCATGAGGTTCAACTTGTACAAGTTGACTCATATGCTGCACACGATGAAGTGCATCCATGTAAGTGGAAGTTCTCTCTTCCATAGCACAATAAAAGTAATAATTAGAACATCATGGCAGAGTAAACAGTGGCTGAAGTGAGATTCCAGGGTCCTGAATTACAGGATTATTTAAACTCAAATTCAAGTGATCCATCATGCTGTTTCAAAGTCTGAATTCAAGACAACTTTCAGCTTTGGGACAACTTGCAGTCAATTTTGGGACTGATTAAGTGCCAACAGATTTAGAAACTCTTGTTTTACTGGAAGCTGGCAAGAGATCAGTTGTGCTACTGCTTCTATAACACAAACCCTAAGGACTAATTCCCAGATTTCAAACATACATAAATACTAAAAGTTAGCAACTTTTGTTATTACATTGTATTTGTTTGAGGTAACAGATGTGTGCAAAACCAGTTAGTTAATAAAAACCTTTCTCTCTTGTCCGGCAGGTGTTAATCTAGGCAGAAGTAATGGTGGTGGATTTACATAAAGACGTGCAGAAAAACAAGAAAAGAGCTTTTGCAGAAGAAACACCTACTACAACTGTATACAATGAGCCTATCTGCTGAAAGGAATGAGGAAGATGATACTCTCCAATTTGTAGAGCTAAACAAAAAGCAAAAGCAGAAAATGAGAGGAGCACAGAAGAAGGAAAGAAGAAGATAAGACAGCAAATTCTTGGGGGGTTTTGTGTTGGTTGTTTGTTGTTGGGATTTTTTATTGTTTTGGAGGTTTTTTTAATCACTGTCAACACTTCTCTCTCTGCATCTTGACTGTCATGCTAAAAAACACTTAGCTGCTGCTCTACATCCAGCAAACCAACGGGCAGATTCCCCTTACACAAATGAAACCTATCGATTGCTGGCAGTACTCTTCCTGATCTGTCTTCCAGTCCTAAATAGATTGCCTTCCAGTAAACAGACCCACTGCATATTTTTAAGCATGAAAAAAAAAAAAAAAAAGTTTAGCAGGGACAAAAGACCACTAAAACACGTAGCAAACAAGCTGTATACTAGAACAGAAGCTAATTTACAATGATAGTGATAGATAAAAATGCTCAACATCCACAAAACGTTCTGCATTTTGCAGAGCAAGAGCTGATACCTGCAAAACTTGGACCACAACATTAGGAAATGCTGCTGCTTGTGGGAACTTCAGTTTCATGGCAATAACTTACCAGGAAACAAGCACAGAGAAAAAACACTTTAAGTTACTTATTCTGTTCAAATTTCAAATTCTATTTGTGCACACATAAATAGTTTCAACTGTTGCACAAATACTTTTCAGTACACAGCAGCCGGTGCTCATCTGCTATTACTTAAAGCTGCCTAGAGTTGATCACTCCATGGATTTATTATTTTAAAACATGCATTCCTTCATCAATTCCAAAAAGTGAGCTACAAAATAAACCATATAAATAGGTGGGGAGTGGAGTGGTGTGTGTAGTGGTGGTGTTGATGTTTAAATCAAAGCTTTTTCAAACTTAAAGAAAAAAACAAGCAAAGAAGTGGTTTAAACATACTAATTTCATTTTTCAATTAATAATAAAAATTCAGCCTCACAGTCACAACACTGTACTCACCTTGTCCATTAGATACGTAGCAGAAGAAAGCCTTTTTACTATGAATGTATTCCACATCATCAGAGCAATACCTAGAACAATCACAAACTTGTAAACTCTAAGCAAAGAGAAGAGAGATCTTAGAAGTACGGAGTAAAAAGCCCCAGGCCAAAGTTCCTTTGAGGAGGGAGGAGGGAATTAAAAAACAAGGAATTGTGAGTTATCCTCACTTATTTATACTCAGAGTTTAGATTTCAGACCTCTCAGGAGGAGGTCACCTTGGTCATCAAATACAGCCAGAAGTGCAATGTTTGTTCAATTATGTTTGTTAAATAATGTTTGTTATATTATGCAGACTGGGTTAAACTTGTAGGTGCACAGAAACTTTGGTGCTAAGCATGAAGGTTTAAGGCTAGTGCTTTAGGCACAAAGTGCACCTTATTTGCACACATAAATAAACATAGTATCAAGAAATGCATGAAATATATGAGAAGTAACTGACCACAAGAAGCACATGCCACTATTTAAATACAAATTAAAAAGTAGTTTGAGCAATTTTATTTAAAAATGGTTTTAGTGAAACCATAAAAAGTTATTAACTTTACCTAACCAGGTTATTTTCATGGTTCTGATGGAAACTCAGTTTCAACATTAAAAAAAGCCAAACAAAAAAACTTTAATGTCAGCAGAAAGTTTTGTTTTGTTTTTTTCCCCAGACAAAATGGCACACATTTGTACTAGTCAACAAACAGTCATTTATTGTTTTACAATTTCAACCGAGATAATTTTTAACAATAGCTTCATACTTACCATGCTGAACATGAGCATTAATGATGCATCTTAGATGATCTATAGACCTAATGAGAAAACATGCTTCCTTGTGTGGAACAAAAAAAAGAGTAAAAAGAACAAGTTACTACATTACTCAGAACTTGTTTTAAATGTAAAGTATTCGTTCTTAAAGGCCCAGGTAGATTATTTTATAGTTACTATTTTTTGACAGTTACAAAACTTACAAGTTATTCTGATACTGCAGTCTTCTCTGCTACTGTCCAACAAACACATAGTTTACTATGTGTGTATGTTTCAGTAATCATGAAACACATTGTTATTTCCATGCTACTTTCAGGACTTACGTACTGGTAACATGCTCTCTGGTGAGAGGTCCCTCCACTGATTACAGTTGTTTTTCCAATAAAAAAATCCATTTGCAATAGAAAGATTAATTTTCACTTAATTACAGTGGAGTAAGTTTTTAAAGATCTGAAAGGAACCTTTTATTCTACACCAGGTGTTATGTTGCACAGATCTAAGGAACGCTAATTTTATTATCATTTGAACTGAGGATAAACTTTTCCAATATTAGAGAAGCTATAGGACAGTAGCAGAAAAAAACCTGATTCTTTGGGTTGGTTTTTTTTATTTGTTTAGTTTTTAGTTTTTTCTTCTTTCTCCTATGACAATTGCCAGCAGTGTCCAGGGAATCTCAGTGTTCAAGAAATT
>JANHGN010002894.1:0-44232 GCA_024605025.1 Megaceryle maxima | reverse complement strand
TCCCTCTTTTAGTTTAAACCCATCCCCCCTTGTCCTGTCCCAACAGGCCCTGCTCAAAAGTCTGTCCCCATCTTTCTTACAGGTCACTTTAAGTGCTGAAAGGCCCCCAGAAGGTCTCTCTGGAGCCTTTTCCTCTCCAGGCTGAACCCCCCCTGCATCGTTGAACTTGGTTTCTAAGAAGTTGGCATTGATACCAATACAGCTGCCATCGCATTTGGGCTTTTTAGCTCCCGTGTCAGCATTTCTTATTTCCCTGCAGAACGCAAGGTGTGTGGTATATTATTTATTAAAGAACTGACAGCGTGTGCAGCATTCTGACTCAAAAGTCACAGTGGTAACCTACAGCACAAAAGATTCAACGGTGAATATTAATGCTAACACTATACCTGTCATCTTTACCTTCTAGCAACTCTTTTACAGCTTCTCTGTTCAGCTGTAGACAAGCTTCAGGTAAAACCCCACCACCTTAGAAGCCATGCTACAAACTGTGCTCTCAGTGTGAAAAATACAGCATGTTGTGGCTTGCATTTTATTTTTGAAGAGAGAAAACAATTGGTCCATCGCTCAGACGTGCCACCCGGCGCAGCGCTACGTCAGCGGGCAGCCCACGGGGTGAGACCGGTGGCGTTAGGGATGCAGCGCACGTCCCATCCCCTCCCTCCTCCGCAGCCGCCGCGGGAAGACCTGAGGTCTTTCTGCCTTCACAGAAATCAGCAGGTTCTGTTCATCTGCCAGGAATGTACAAGTAAATACAACGATTGTGTAAGTCGCTTGTAATACCCAAAGTATAAACAAAGTTGTGTAGAGGGAAGGTGAGTTTCTGGCGGGTTTCCAGGGGTGTTCCTCAGCTCGGTGCTGCAGAGCTGAGATCGTCCTCAGTAAGGGTAACACAAATTTGAGGTGTTTACACAAGATAGAAAAGGCGCAGAAGGGAGGGATACAAAATGAGCTGTCTCCTTCTGGTGGTGGTGCTTTTAACACTGACCCGTGGCTCTAGATTTATTTCACCCCGATTGGCACTCGCTGGTCCCCAGCACCTCTTACTTTCCAATCGCGTCAGCACGAATGACAAGTGCAGCGTCTGGAGTCAGGTCTAACGTGTCTCCTGCACATCTGTGTGAGGTGAGGTGTCCCTTTACCCGTGAGCTGGCGCTAGCAGAGTACACTTTGTTAAATTCCATTTAAGTTCACTACTGGTGAGGCTCAGTTAATGGGGCGCTGGTTTAAACGCTTCCATGATCAAACCCCACTCAGCCAGGCAGTCGTTTCTTTCCTTGCAGAGAGGTGCTGCGCGTCGGGCTGGGTTGTGAGATGCTGTGACCACTGTACGTGTAAGTCCTTTGCTTTGAATGTATCTCACACTTCTTGAACGTCCCGGTATCCACAATAATTAATGCAGGCTACAGTGTGAGCGCCTTCTCCTTTTCCTCTATATCGTGCTGTTTCTGTAGAGTATTGATTCCTATGCAGAGTTTTGGACCTTAAAGTGTTTTCTGTGCCAGCAAAATGAAGGCCACAGCTGGCAACGGTGCTGCTCTGTCACAGCAGAACTCTTCCATGGGCTTTAAATGTATGCACGAGCCCCTTGTCTCAGAGGTGGGTCTGAAATAGAGAAAGGAACAATGTATTTTGCTTTTTCTCTATGTAAAAGTACAGTGATTTTATGTATGTGCCTCTATCCTTCTGAAACAAAATTTTCCATGCATGGCCTTCTGGAGGGAGAAAGGACGAGACAGAGAGGGAACGAGAAGAGATGTCACCAATTACTCTGCTGTAAGGCACCAAGATACTACTGTGATAAATGCGGTGTAAGAAAACACAAAGAATAATATGGATTGATGGAACGCAGAGCGCGTGTGTGAAACGTCTCGCCTACCAGGAGGATGGTGACCACTGTGGGTGATCGGTTCAGAAATCAAAATGAACTTAATAAAAGTAAAAAGGGAAAACAAACATCAATTTCTTGGAGAAGTCGAGGTAGGCGGTTGTGGGGAATCACTAACGAAGCAGCAGCAGGCGATGCGATGCTGCTGCAAACTGCCATGCTCTCTTAGGATTTATCAATAGGTGGCATATGTAAGTCATAAAGAAAGATGTAAAGATGACTCCGCTAAGCGCCAGCGAGGCCTCAGCTGCAGTGCTGCCCTCGGTTTCGTGTTCTGCGCTGAGAAATAAAGTGCAGGACAGGGTGAGAAGAAATAAGAGATGTAGGAAATGGTGAAGGAAGGGAGGATGCTGAGCTTGAAAAATAACTTTTAGAGGGAATTGGATAAATATTCCAGTGTGTAAAAAGTTAGAGGAGGCTTGATCAACTGATTTTGAATGCTGAGAGAAAGATGAGACAAACTGGATCTGTACCGAGGGAAAATGTCTCAGGCTGGGTATCAGGAGGGTGAGTTAAACTGGTTATTGGAGGGGGGGAGATGCAACAACAACTTGTAAATCATCGTTACGGTGAAATACCAGAAGAAGCTACTTAGGAAGTTCGGGTATCTGCTCCATGGAGGGTTTTCTAAGAACAGGTTAGACAAACATCTGTTGGGGATTGTCTGGGCTTCTTTATCCTCTCTTTGTGCGGCTGGGGGGGACCAGATGGTCTCTTCAGATCCCTCTCAGTCCTCTTCCTAGAAGTTTACCAAGCAGGGAAGGGAGTGGACCTGAGTTTAATGAGAGCACAGTATCATCCTATTAGTTGATCCTCTTTCAGAACAGAATCAGAGAGAAACCACAGCTAACTTCACTATACAAGTAAATGTGTGTGTGTGGGGGGGGTGTTAATCGTTGCTAACTTTGCAGTGGTGAAGCACTCACCAAAAAATACATGGAGAAGTCATAAAACTTGACACATTTAAGGTGTTCCTTACTGCATTTGTAGTGTGACAGTTTCAAGAAACAAGCATTTTTTTCTTGATGAACGTTAAGTAGCAAAAATAACAAGTTTCTAATTATTTTTCAATGTTATTATAAATGTGTGTTAGGCCTTGGGTTTTTAATTGCCTCTCATTTTAAAACAAGTAACAACACCACACACCAGTATTTCTGACCCTATCTGAGAACATCACACCTGGGTGCTGCTTGCGTGTGCAAGCCCAGGAGATAATCGTGACAAATCGCTCCCCGGTCCACAGAAGGAACAAGTTATTCAGTAGCTGCTCTGAGAAAAATCCATCTTGAAAGAAAACGGAATGAAAACGTGAAAAGTCAGCACCTTGCTTCTTCAGCAGGTGAACTCGCTGACTGCAGCGGCGTTTCCCTCCCTCCCTCCCTGCCTCCTCCAGGCTGCGTGTTGGGAAGTTCCAGTGAAATGTAGCTGCTGTGGAAAGTCCTGCTCACAGCGAGGAGGAGACGTGACCTCTCGGCGAGTCAGATCCAATTTTACAGGCGGCCCTGAGTCAGGGTGGAGCCCGTGAACTGAACTTTGTATTGAAGGAGGAAGTGATGGCGGTGGCAGCTTGTGTTGCTAAGCAGATGAGCTGCCATATTTTTATGTCAGCTGATAGTTGTGTCGGGTGTGTGACTTCATTCTTAGATACGATGCCTTCCATTTTATTAAGGACAAAGGTCAGAAACTGTCAGCACTGTGATAGCTGTGCCTCTCCATATAAGAAGAGGCATGTTCTACTGAGCTGTCAAAGATGGAACTGGGAGTCCGTAACGCTGCTTCTGCACCGCGCAAACAAAACCGACCGTGAAACTGTCAGTTTGTGTCACGATCCAAGAGCAAACGTCCTCGCGAGCAGGGATGTAGTGGAGTAGGTCAGTTCCCTGGTGTTGCTCCATTTTCATAAGAGCTTGCTGCTGCTCCCAGTTGAAGAGGTGGCCTTGTCTCCAGTAGGAATGGGACCCGGGGGGGCTGAGGTTAGCAGTCAGGCACTGGCCTGTTCAACCAGAGTCCGGATGGCAAGCTAAGGCACCCTGCTGCTTACCTGGCTAAACTGAGCGGTGA
The DNA here is from genome assembly GCA_024605025.1 of Megaceryle maxima. Classification (NCBI taxonomy): domain Eukaryota; kingdom Metazoa; phylum Chordata; class Aves; order Coraciiformes; family Cerylidae; genus Megaceryle; species Megaceryle maxima. Next base: position 40,286 of record JANHGN010002894.1, on the reverse strand, counting down.
GGCTGGGGAGGAGAGCGGGTTGTTCAGCACCTCCGTGCCACGGGCACTTGGGCAGCGAGTGCTGCCTGCCGGCCGCCCGGCTCATCCCGGGTGGGTGGCTGCACCCGGGCAGCATTCCAGAGAGGCTCGAGTGGGAGAGCAGAGGCAGGTTCTGGGCAGCTGCCCACAGCTCTGTGGGTAGACCCACGTGACCTGAGTCTCAGGGTGTGCTGTCTTTGGTGGCATTTCCACCTATTTCTCCCCTTAAATCGTTGGTCACATCCTTAAGTTCACCCTGGGAGGGCTGTATGTTGTTAGCCTTGTTCTGAGAGATTTTACTGGATAGACTCCCACAGAAAAGAATGAATTTTAGGACTGGTATTAATTCTTATTCTTCTTCTTGTGGGATTCCCTATGGTGAGTCAGCAGGGAACGCCGACAGCCCTTGGAGAGCTTTGCCCCTACGAGGCCTGCCAGGTGAGTGTCATGTGGACATGAGCTGCTGGAGCTGCTGCCCCTCTCTGCTTTTCTGGTTCAGTTCATCAGTTAAGGAGTTCCCTGCCACAGAAGTGGCTGTTTGGGCCGGTTCCAGCTTTTGTCACTCCAGCTGGCTTGAATTTAAAAAAAAACAAACAAACCCAACCAAAACAAAGCCAGCCAACCCACACAAGTGTCTACCCGGGCTTGCCCTCTGTTCCTTTAGCTTGCTGGTGCCACAGGGTGGCTCCTTGTAGCACTTGTATTTCTAACGCTTTTTAGCTTTTCAGCTGAAATTGTTAAGCTTGTTCTTTCTGATATGAGTCTGCTGCTTCCTGGTACTACCCAAAATCCACGTGCTTTCGGTATTTCAGCGTGCTGTACATTGGCAAGCAATTTCTTCTGAAACAGGAATATTATTTTCTCTTAGCACAGGGCACATCGTTATGGTCTGTGCCCTTTTGGCAGCTTCACCCTCTTGGTCTTGTGTGCTTCCATGGCTGCCTAATTGTTGAGAAACTGAGTAAAACTTTCACTTGAGAAAGAAAAAGAAACCATTTGTCTTTTTCGCTTCATTTGGCTGAAACAATGTTCAGAGTTGAATCAAATGGGAGTCAGTGTCAGGGTTGTGTGATTTCGGAGCCACTTCCCGCCAATCATGGGACAAAACATGATGCCTCAGCTCATCTGAGGCTGCAAAATGGCATCCTGAGTAGCAAGCCCAAAGTGCTTGGAGGGCAGCTAATCCCAAAGTGCGTGGAGGGCGGCTACTCCAAGTATCTGGTGCAGCCAGGCTCCCGGAGCAGTTTCACATCTCTCCTTGCCTGAAAAGAAGTAAAAGAAAGGCTGTGAGATGAGAAGTTGGGTACATCTGTACAGAGCTTCCTTGGGAGCTGCAAGTTCCTCCATCAAAGCAAGAAGCCAGCTGGAGGGTATGGCACGAGCTCAGGCACTTTCTGCTGGAACTGATGCACGGTTTGGACCCTCGCAGCACCGAGCAGGTGAGGAAGCAGATGTGCTTCACAGAGCTGTTCCCCAGCAGGGTGGGTTGCTCTGAGCACTCTGTGCACAGTCCTCAGCATCAGCAGCTCTACTGACAAGCCAGAGAGTGGGCCTGGGTTGTCAGAAGTGATGCACAGGCTGCTGGGGTCTCCCTGTGCATGGCATGTGTGGGGACTCAGCACCGTGAGGTGTCATCTGCTGCCTTGAGAGATGACAACAACTAGACCTTAAGATCACATTTCACTACCTGTTAAAACAGATGCTGGTTCTTCCAAGTCTACTGAGTAAATAACCTTCCTTTGTATTTGCATGTGATACTAAATCATTTGCATTCTGTAATACTGATGTTTTAGACCAGATGTAAATGCTGCCCGGTAACCTCTGCGCTGTGCTTGTTACAGAGCACGTTAACTGATCTCTGCGGAATTATCCCTGCTCCACACAGTGACTCGCTCAGCTTTGTGCAAACCATCCCTACGGTGACAGTTTACCTGGTTAGGTGAAGTGTAGCAATTCCCTGGGGTTTTGTTGGTGCACATACCCTTGCTCTGCAACTGCTGTTGAAATTCTCAGCCGTTCATGCAAATTCTCCCTGATCTGTGAGCCAAATGGCTGCCTGCATCGGGTGGATTACTGCGTCCAAAGGGCTGGGCGGCTACAAGGGAGTTTTCATCCCTGTCATCTCTTGGCTACTTTAATAAGCTGTTACCAATAAGGTAGATCACAAAGACTGACGCCTTGCTGTTGCCTCACTCTCCTAATGTGCTGCAAAGTGCTCGTTGATAACTTGTGGGAAGCTAGGGCTTTTCTCTCCGGGGACTGGCTGAAGGACAAGTTAAAAGATTGGGAACAGATTCCTCTGTAGCAGCTACGCAATGATGTCTTTCATCCATGGCTGGTCCTACCGGGTGTGAACACCCGGACCATGTCCCACCTTGGAGCGGTGAAACCCCTGCAGTGCTTTTTCCTCACTCTCCATTTCCCATTGTCGCTGAGCTGTTGGAGAGTGGCCCTGGTTCTCTCCAGTCTGCAAAAGTGCCGTTTGCAGATTTTCTTCTAACGCTGGAAAACTTTGGGAGACTCCCTCCCTCCACATTTTTATTGCCCCATTAGTAAGCCAGCTGATTTCATAGGCCGTGGCCCAAGGAGGATTTATGGGATGCGAGGAGCTGGTTCTGTGCCTTCAGCAAGAGGCATGCACTGGAGAACAGAACATTTTTTTTTCTTTTCCTTGGAACAAACATTTAACTAAGTACCTACACTTGTCCCCCCTCGTTGCTGGTGCCAATATACTTCCTTTTTTAAAGAAATGCTGCATTTCTTTGATTCCCTTACCCTGTCACCACAATAAGCTTTAACCACTTTTCATGCTCGGAAGCTTCGCAATCTGATTTCTGCTCAAGGAGAAACTGAAACGAGTTCTAGGGGGAGCAGTGAGGCTGCTGGCAGTTGGTCTCAGAATGAGTTTCTCCTGCCCCTAAATCTTGGAGAACTTAAACCTTTGAAAGCGAGGGGAGTTCCAGGCGAGTGTAGGCTACGCCAGGGTGCCTGGCTGCCAGGTTAGGGGCACACAGCAAAACAGGCTTGTCGGTGTTTTGAGGCTGTTTACTCTCTGGTCTGTCAGCATACTGCAAGAGAAAACTGAAACTGGTTACATTTAGTAACTCGGGAGGATACCTCTGTGTAGGTTGGTTGTTTTTTCTCTTTTTCACGAAGTAGAGAAATACGGACATTAAAAATAGAACGATCGTAAACGGAGCAACTTTGGCGAAGGTATACTCGGGGCATGTGCTGCTTCAAAGTGGTGTTGGTTTGGGTTTTTTTTCTAAACACTATTTCCACTTGCTATTTTTAACTTTATGGAAGACCATGGTGAAGAACAGGGAGCGTATGCTCCCGCACCATCACGTGCTGTTAGCTCTTCAACACGTTTTTCAGCTGAAAGCACAGGACATCATCACCTCCCCGGTGGCTGGCCCCTCGCTGCCGGTGATGCCTCTCCATCCCCAAACCGTCCCTTCTCCCAAAAAGGTGCTTTCCCCCAAACCCAAGAGAGATCGGGTAGGCCGGATGTGAATGACACAATGTGGAAGAGTCTCAGACGCCCTCCGGAGAAGCCTGAAATATTTCTGTGGCTGTAGCGGCCCTCACGGCCACGAGCACCGACATGAACGCCAGGACGGAAGGAGCCAATGGCCCAAGAGGCGAGAGGAGCTTTTGACACCCACATTGTCCAGGTCCAGTTCCCAGCTCACTGGCTGTGTGTTAAGGGAGTGTAGAGGAAAAGTTGTGCAAGATCTTATGAAGACACCTTCTCTCTTACCCGGGGAAGAGGTATGAGGGTGGGTGCAGCCATCAGTCCCTAAAAAGGAGAGGCGGGAGCAGGAGGGGGAGGGTGCCCCAGCTCAGAAGCACATGACTTTGTTTTTCCCTCTCCAACATGCTACAAAACAACGATAGTAAAAAGTTATCTCGTCAAATGACTAGCTGAAAATTCCTGTAATGCAGAGTGTCTTTACACTGGGTTTACATTTTAATCTCTTTATACTTTTAAGACGCTTATTTAGTTTGCAGAGTGATGCAGGGAAGACCGTTAAGCGTGCTACTCGTAATCACTTTTTGGTGGGATTTGTCTAATTTACTTACGGAATGAGTTTGTTTCGGTTTGTCTCACGAATTTGAATGCATAGTTTATGAACAGGACAGCAGCAGGACTCGGCAGCTCTCTCGGTCCCGGTCCCGGCGCGGCGGGGGCAAAGCCGGGACGGGGCCACTGCCGCAGGCGGGCAGAGCTTAATGGCCGCTTCCCTTTGAAAACCCGACGGGATCGGGACAAAGTCCACCCGAAATCGTGGACTCGAGCCGTCCTACCCCCTGCCTCCTCCCCGCCTGGCCTCGCCCCGGCGGCAGGGGAGAGAGCGGCGGCTGGGGACGCGGTGCCCGCTGCCCGGCCGGGGGGCAAGGCCGCGCCCGGGGCAGGCCGGGGAGGAGCGGGGCAGCCTCCACGGGCTCCTCTCGGTTTCACTTCGCCGCCGCGTTTGGGAAGTTTGAAGCGCGGCGGTGACACAGTGACACCACCCTCCCTTCCCTCCTGGTTGGTTGGTTTGTTTGTTTGTTTTTAACATTGTAGTGTGTATAACGTGGTGAGTCCTCATCGACCCCCACATGTGGGGCTCAGTTTACTTTAGCTATGGCTATTTTTGGTTTGACATAAGAAATGTCAGTGCCACATAGTATGAAATGATGAATTGCTGTGTACTGTACATGTCCATGAGGCTGGGATATCATCTGAGTGGTGGCATATTGCCAAATACATTTCAGTTCTGTTACTTCATACTCTTTCGAAAGGCCTGTTACGTAGCCTGAGACAACTACCACTGTGCTGGACTTCTGCTTAAGCTATTTATGAACTGATATCATCATATTGCTTTGAGAACTATGCTGAAAGTTTAAGCTTCAGAATTCTGTCTGAATATTTCAGACCTTTCCCTTTACATTCTTTTAACCCATAACCTGGACAAGATCCTTATTTACAGAAGAAAAAATGTCTGGCACTTCTTCTAGACACAGTAAGAAGAGCGCTGCAGTTTTTCATGCCATGCTGACCTAGATATTCAGTTTTGCTTTGATATTGCTTTATCACCAGTTTACTTCTACAACAAATGGGAGAACACTTGCAGAAATAAAATGTGAGAAAGTAAAAATCAAGCAAATACTGTAGCACAACTTGATGTTCAAGATTTTCTGCAAGTATAGTATATTATTACAGCTGTCCCTGTAAAATGGCTGTGTGAATATAGTATTTTATGGGGACAGCTGTAATAATATGATTTTGTCTTTTTTTAATTTTTTTTTCTTCTTCTTGAGAGCAGTTCAGATTTGTGATGACTGAGTCGTACACAAATAAAACCTGAGAGAGGATTAAATGTTTTTGATCATTCTGGGGATTTAAATGCATTCCTGCTTTTACTGTGATTCTTGGCTTTGGTTGAATATGTGAAATCATAAATCATTGTAAGCCCTTCTCTGAACTCCTGAAGACAGTGGTTGCCATCACACGGTGCTCAGTACAGCTGCAGGAGTTACATTTTTACTTGGGGGGTGTGTTTGTGAGGTTGGTGTTGGATCCTACCAGGACAGATAGCTGTGGAGGACAGCAGCTGTACTGTGCTTCCCAAAAATCTCACAAAGAACTGAAGGACACACAAGGCTTAATCTTTATGATTCAGTTACTAACTATAGGCTGGTCTGTGAAATCTGAGCGGCTACTCTCGCCCATCTCCGTGGGTAAGACTTTGTGCAGAGTTCAGTGCTGAAGCCCAGCTGCTGAGAACCTGACAGGTGCTGCAGTACTTAAGTGAATCCCAGGAACAAGCGTGTTGCTGTCTGCCTCTGGTCAATACAGAGTTTAGAAACTAAAAGCTCCTCTATCTAGCTATTGAAAAAGGGAAGAAGTGGTTAACAATAGTGGGATACTGTGAGTTTGGACCCCTGAATCCTGTTCCAGATCAAAAAGAGACCTTGTTCTCTTTGGCACAGGCTCCTTTTTGAACTTGACACCTTCTGATTTCTCAAATGTACTCCTCCCAGCCTTTCGTCCACTTAGTTCTTGACCTCATACCTGCTGCCCTGGGCCACTCGTTTGTAATCTCCATTTTGTATCTTGATCCAGTTACAGTTCTTTTGCCCTGCTACTCTACATAATTTCTCCATGCAATACTGAAACTTGAGAGAAGAAAAGATTTCTATGGCTTGTGTGCAAGATGTGTATTTGGCCAGTTCTAGGAAACAGCTGTGTTTCTTTAAAAAAAATCAGCTTTAGACACAGAACTGCTGTAAAATGGGCACATCTGACAAGTCAGGGTTTGACAAATGTATAAGCAGCAGAAAAAAAGGTCTTAGAATAAAAATAACTAATTAAAAAAAAGTAGATGTTTTACTTAGCGCTGCTTGAAAACAACATGTTGGTTGTAGTCCCTCCCACCTTCTCCACACCCATTGTGATAGAAAATTATTGATACAGCTTTTATTTGATGCTTGTCTCCCTTGCCTTGAGACCTTTAACTCATTAGGACCACTTTTCTGTTGGGACTAGGAGTACAACATTCAAACAAATCTGTCTCATGCATCTTTTTTTTTATCCTTAACTTTCCCCCTGCCTGTTGTTTAGGCAGCACAGAGGAAGGAGCTACCTGTCTAACCATAAAGGAGATGAAATCTAAACTGAGCAGAAAAAGGTCAGAACAAACTACTGCTGTAGACTGCTGCTGTTGCTAGAAGGGACAGCTGGATCTGCTATGATCCCAAGGCAGTGTGCTGTCATGTAATTACTGAAGTATTGCACTTGCAGGACAGGATTTTGGAGATCAGACTTGCGGGGAGTAAGGGCTGTAGTCAGGTAACTTTATTTTGTTCCTACCTCCAGAAAGAAGTTTGGGTTCTCTTGCAAATGCAACCTGTCTGTTGCTTCAGTGGAACAGAGATTTCTTTGGATACATGCTAGACAATGTTTTAGGGAGCTTTTATCTGCTCCTGGTTTTGTGGCTTGCTGTGCCAAATAACTTTGCAGAAAAATTAGGGAATATGACTCTTACTTTTGAAGTTGTTCAAGCATTTGAAACATCTGATATTCTGAAACTTCCACTTCTTTTAATATTCAGTGGATTTATACTACTGTATTTTGAGTCTTTCCTCCCGTTTCCTGTAGAAAAAGTTGGAATTGAGGATTAGAGTCCCAGAGGAAATGCTGAGTGCTAAAGCACATCACACAGAGTATAGGGCTGTTTCTCTGGTTTAGCATGGGCACCTAAATTTGGCTTTCCTGAGGCAGAAGAGAATGGCCAAGTCATTGGACCAAAGAGTACTGGGAGTTGTATCCACCCAGTTGTATCCCTGTCTTGCTTGGGGATGCTCTTCCAGGTGTGGATATCAGTGTGGTGTTGGTGGATATCGAGCTGCGGGGCAGGGTGTGACCAGGTATCCAACACTCGGGGCCCACAGCTGTTGGGTGGAGGTATCCAGAACCAGTCTATGGTCTGATATGTGTGTCAACATAATATATAAATTTAATGGGGAAACAGCCTTAATATAAACAAGAAATCTAGGTCTGAGCATCCTCTGACCTAGCTGCCTGTTCAAAGCCTGAAAGAAGCAGGGTTTAATTCACAACCCCTACACTAAAACATTGAAGTAAAATATGAGGAAACAATCCTGTGGGATGAGATCATTATGTTAGACAAGTTTACTGGAGACACAAGAACCAAAGTGCTGAACTCAGGAATGCTACAACTGCTGTCTTGAATTTTTATTTCTGTTTTCTCCAAAACTATTTGTTGAATTAACAGAATGTTTCAGCCAGTTAAACAAAAAAAACCCGAAACAAACCCTAAAAAAAAAATCCACCAGGCTTCCCAAGAAGAAACAATTTTCCAAAACAACATCCCGCCTTTCTGGTCCACAAATGCTGATTCTAAAAAGTTTGTTCTTACTGATTAGGAAACAAGTGTGATTGTTTTAGTGCTAGCTAATTTAACTCTAGCATCCAGAAATAGCTCTGTATTAGTGTTACACTCTAATTCTTTTGGCTCGTTATCTTCACATCCACTTCTGTGATGTTTACTGTAGTTCTTTCTTCGATGCTTTGTTGTAGCAGGATTTGCAATGTGCAGAAGCTAAGGCTGTGCTGTTTAACAGCCACAAGCTGATAGTCGGCTCTTCCTCCTCACTCTTGTTTTTCAAAAGAGGTGTATCCTGATTTTCCTAGTTTTCCTGTATAGGTTCTTAGTGACCGACTGCTGCTAAGAAGGGTAGAATTAAGTTTGCCTCTTAGAGTGCAGCAGTATCTACATATCACTGCATTTACTGCTTCAAAGTTCACCTTCTTGGTTACAGAAGATTTACCAATAAGAAAAAGCAAACAAACAACTAACTTCAGAAGTTTCTTTGGGATTGGTTGACCAGGGTGTTCAGACCAATGTTTACTTGTCTGTGTTTCCCTCTATGCATGTTGATTTGATGATGTAGGTTTTTATGTCTTGGGGTGGGTTATTGTTTGTTTCTTTGTTTGTGGTTTTTGTGTGTGTGTGTATGGTTGCATTTTTTTGTTTGTTTGTTGTTTTGTTTGTTTTTTTTTTTTTTTGCTTAGGCATTTGTGGGGAATTCTTAAAAATACCAGAGACTTTAGAAATGGATCTTGACTTCCCATTATCAGAAAAAATTGTTTTAGTTTTCTGATGCTTGCAACTTTCAAATATGGTACAACTAAGGCTGCAAAAAATCTGTGCATCTGCTAGTAGGCATGCTGCAGTCATATGAGTTTCCTTTTGCTTAACAAGCTACAGGTTATCATCATTATATACTAAAAAAAAGTTACATTAAAGCACAAGTAGAAGATAAAACCACTAAATGAGGGATATAACGAGGAAAAGCTCCTTATGGAGATTTCACCTTCATGAATTGCAGTCATGTTTGCAGTTTTCCCCATGTGATTTGAATCTCAGATGTTATTCCTGTATGATAGAGGAGAAGGTGTTTGCTTGCTTGCCTTTTTTTTTTTTTTAATTACATTTGTGTTGATTTGGCATTCAAAAAGAATTGATGGTGTTCTTTAAAAGCAGACCACAGTACTATTTTATTATTTTGGGTTGTGCTATATTTAATACACACTTAGAGGTATATTCCTGCTTTCTTTTTTTAAAAAACCAAGCATGAACAATGGTATAAATCTACCATCTAGTTAAGTGTCTGGCAATGCAGAAACTGCTGTTTGCAAGCCATGTTACTATCTTGGCTTGAGGTAATGTAATATGCTGTAGCTATTGACAGATTTAAAAAAAAAAAAAAGGGGGGGGGGGGGCAAGTGGGCAAGTGAAAGAAAGATTCCCTTTCAAGGCTTTGAAAGTACAGTCATCTTCTCACTGAGGCAGGACAAGGGACACAGCCTTTCTAATTGACAAATGGCTTATTCAGGACTTCCACACCACAGTGGTAGGGATTTCTTGACTCCTGTTGCCGGACTCTTAACCTTCTAACAAGCTGAAAAGAATCCAGTGATAACAGAAAACAAACCAACACAGCAGACTTCTACTGCTGATAAGTTCCAATATAGGTAAAGTGTCAGATACATGCTTCTCCACTCTATTCCTCCACCTGGCTGGGTCTCCAAAATGGGGCCACCTCAAGAACAAGGAAGATTGTGCCAATTTAGAAAGATCCAAGTGTATCATTTCAAAGAGACAATCTTGCACAGTTTCAGCAACATGATTTTGAACAGGTGATGACATTTCCTGACGTTGGCTGTGAAATCTCTTGCAAAACATGAAAAAATAACTTCAGTGAAGTTTACCAAGATACTAGGCATCTCGCCAGAGCTCAGATCCTCAGAGATAAGGATTTTGTACTTCCAGTACAGTAGAATTCATAGATCTGAAGTCCTAAAGCCTTACTTCCTTTCTTGAAGTGAGAGAGCGCGAGCAAGCAAACTAAAACATCTACAGACAGAAGTCCGTGAAAGCTGCTTTCTGAAGGAAGCTTTTACTGGATGCAAGTACCAAGTCATGTTTTAGGGGGTTTTTTGTTGGGTTTTGTTTGTGTGTGTGGGGGTTGTTCTTTTTTTAATACAATCACAAATCACTAGGCACACAGCAAGCATAGCAAATCATACTTACCAGCAAGCTATTTGCATTAAAAAAAAAAAAAAAATATGTAGAAGCAACATCCTGTAATATCTAGCAGCAAAAGTAGACCAAGTGTGGTCTCCCTGTGGATCAGAATAATCCCACAATAGTCTTACAGCACTGAAGACAAAGTGAAAATGTCTCCCTATATTTGTGAAATAAATTTGCACCTACCTTGTTTTTTTAAATTATCCACTAATGTCTGAGTGATGTTTGTGAGAGATGAAAGGGGCACGCGTTCACTCATCAATATACTTTCCAAAGCCTGTTAAGTAGATGTTTAATTCTGTTGAAGTTTTATTTAATTTTACTGTAGAAACATATAAGGTAAGCCAATAACAGCACAACTATGACAACAATTTTTCATTGGCATTTTGTCTTTACACATACTTGTGGCATAATTTGATACTGCAGAAAGGTCTGTTCTCTTTTTGTTATTTTGACTTACAATGGAACATGCACTGAGGAAGCCATGAGTCAAAATTCATTCCAGTCCACGTTGTAATAAAAAAACAGACAAACCAACCATACAAAAAAACCCAAAAAACCAAAACACACAACAACAACAACAACCCTACACAAAACAAAAGCTCACCAAAACAGAACAGCTCAATTATTTGCTTCCAGGAAAAAAATAACATCTTCTGAAAGATTTAAAAAGATTTGGCACTCTCATCTGATAACATACTTTTTTTTCTAACACTAAAGTATATTGGCTTCTAAATATTCACCTGTTTCTTTGTAGCAGGGTATTTGATATCAAGTATTAATTCCTTTGCTTCAGCTTCAATCAGATCTGTGAACAAAGACAATCACAACTTCACCTCCTACTTCTCAAACGCATTCTGAGAAACAAATCAATCAGCACCACAGTTAAAGATGTACAGGGGTCCATGCTACAGAAGTGAAGACAGTTACAAAAGCCGTCAAAATAAGCTTGGGGAAAATGAAACATAATAACAGGTCGGTGGCATCTCTTACCCTACATCTGTGTGTTGCAAGAAAAATATATATTACTTACAGGAAGAAATACACCTAGAGTGAAATGCTGAATCCCATTATATAGCATAATGGATTGCAAATAGACCATGTTTTATGCAAGCACTCAGTGCAGAACATCGGATTTACAGGACGGGCAAGGCTTATTCTGGATTCTTGCTTGTATGAGGTAAATTTAATCTGGTAGTTTATAAACAACAACAATGACCACCACCACCCACCCACTTAAAGATCAGAATACATAGCACGTAGGGCTGTTAATGTACCACAATCCTACCTGTGTTTGTACACCTATAGGACAGATTACACAAGAACCATTTGATAACATTTCTTAAGAAATTCTACAAAAGAACCTACCTGGATCTGAGGTTTTAGCTTTGAGTAAAGCATTTAACTTCTTGACTAGGTGCATATCCTTTGCTCGTTCACTCTTTTTATCACTGAAGGGAAATAATTTTAATTGTATGAGCAAAAAGAACTGAAGTGAATGATTCAGGAAAAACAGCATTTCAACATTATGTATGCTACTTTAAGGTAACATTACATTAGTAAAAATTAAGTTAATACATAGTACTTCTGGTAACAGATTCATTGGTTTCTATTCAGCTTGAGAAGGAACACCAAAATTGCTCTCTCTAAATAAAACATTGTTTACAAAAACAGTAACAAAATTAATTTGGTTACGCAGAGCACAGAAAGTACTTACCTCAGTGCTAAATGAAAAGGTACATGGACAGTTTTTACACTTCCAGAGGCTGGATCAACAAGGCATATCTGGTAAGTCTGGGGCTGCCATCCCTGACTGGTCACATTGTTTAGACCCATTATTTTATAACCAGGATACAACAACCTGAAATCAACAAAAAACATGATGGCCTTTACAGCAAAGAACAAGATGACACCTTCCCTTTCCACACCCTGAACGAAAAGATGACAAATTTTATAAAGCTATGGTTTAGCAACTGCTGAATGCATTTAACAGGAAAGACTGCAGAGTGATGAAACATGACAAAGCCACCTTCTACAAAACAAGCTGCATTCAGTAGAAACACTGTGGGCAACATAAAAAGAGCCTGCCATCACTTTCCACTTTTACCACTGGCTTATCTACGTACCACTTTACTGTAGCAGCACAGTCAATACGCCTACCTAACTTTTTCTCACCTACAATGTTTCCCCACATTGAAGGCTCCAACCCGAGGCCCTTGCTGCGTGCTCCACACTTCCAGAATGCCTCTTCTTGGAGCATAGATCACAAGGAATTGAGCTACTCTGCTTGGACCCTGTGCATTTCCAAAAGGAGAAAAATCCATCTTCTCAGTTTCCCTCTCGTGAAGGTCCTCTACAGTCTGTATCCAGCCAACTTCTGCATCACGGTATCCTTTGTAAGAGAAGGCAGAAGCTCATCAGGGTGCAGAAATGAATACATGACTAGTACACATTACCACCCACTGAATTACTACTATTCCAACAGCTAGATGGCTTAAACTTTGTTCCAAACTCTGCAACTCTGGCCAGTAGCCAGACTCCTATGAAGAACTATGGTCTATGGAACTCAGAGTAGGGCCCACCAGAGGGCTCCTAAGAGTCAAACGCAGTCCTCTGCAAAGCTTTAGGGAAGAACAAGTTCTTCTGGAAGAAGCCACAAAAAACCTCAAAACTCATCAGGTCTGTATGCTGAACAACACACCAATGCAAACTGTTTCTCAGAGAGGGAAGATCTATAAGTAAGCATCCAGATTTCTCATGTTTCAAAACAACAAAAACAGATTTATGGAAGTAAATTTGCAAAACCTAGTCGACATTATATGAAACGTTATATTCATGTTTTTATTCATAAATTTTCATCATTAAAATTAAATTTTTAATAACCAAGTAAAATACTCATCTTCTCTCTCTGGGTAAACAAAAAAGGCACAGATGGACTAATGACACAACTAAACTATTTAATGGTATATCAAGTACAAATGAAGATTCCAGACCGTAAGTGAAATACTAGTATACTAGTATATAAATACTAGTATAATATACTAGTATAAAACTAGTTTATACCAAGATATATTGTACTGAGACAGTTTAAAAAAGTATTTACAACTCCATTAATAAGAAAATATATGATCTAAACCATTTGATTCAGTAGACAGTTTTGCTTAGGTTTGCTTTAAAAAAAAAAAACCAAATCAAAACCAACAACAAACTATTTCACCTCTCAACAGCCTCATTAGGGAAAGGCTGGGAAATTGTGAATAACATGTCTATGAAATACAGCTTGAGACTCAACAGTACTTCTGACAGAGCTCTCAGTATTGAAGAAAACTAAAGAAATATCCAAGAATGTCTGAAAGCACTATGTTATAGTTAATAAGCTTCAAAATATGAGAGAAGGAGAATGCACAGGGGAAAAATGATCACACCAGCTATTACACTGTTAGCATGTTGCTGAAGTAGCTACTCTACTTGCGACCACTCATCTTCTGAATTGGTAGTGTGGGAGAAGGAAGAGCTATAGATTTTTCTACCTGTTAGTATCTCCCATCTCATAAAAAGCTGCAAAATTTTAACTCTATAGAGAAAATAAGTAGTATAGTAACATTACATGTAATTACAAGTTGAGACCTTAACTTCATTATTTTACAAAAAGCCATCCATTTAGCACTCCCTGAGCGCTCCACTGAGCACTCCCTCCTTGCACAGTCACCACGAAGAAATAAGAATCTAACAAGTTGTGTATCTTCTTAATGACTTTTTCAAACTCTTGTTTATTTTCTCGGCAGAATTAAAGAGGATACCAGAGCCTACCAAGAGAAAGAATCTTGAAGATAAGAGCTACAGCTCTTCCCAAAAATTTAGCCCAAAAGCTTTCTGTTGGGATAGGGTCTGTGACCAAAAAAAAAAAAAAAAAACAAAAACCAAAACAAACCACAAAAAAACCCCAACCACAAACAAACACACAACCAAACAACCCAAAAGTCTATACAATACAAACCAAACAGACCATATTTTTACTATAGATCGTAACAGTGTTTCAGGGATTGGTACAACAATACCTTTATAGACTTCATTTTAAATCTGCCTTTAGTCTGTAATTACACAATGTACTAAAGCCATTGTTAATAATGGAAAAACACCTGGAAGCCTAAGCTGCAGTGTTTTGAATAATATTATCATCTGCTATACTATCATACCTTTCCACATGCGAACTGCAAGTCCTCTTGTAACATCCAGTAAAATAACTCTTCCAAAATCATCTGTTACTGCTGCCAAAGTATTACATGGAGACAGACATATTCTTTCACCATGGCGACGGGAATCCGGAAGTCCAAACCTATAATAAAATCAAGTAAAATCACTAGATACTTACTTTTCTTCAGAAATAGTAAACACAGTATCTTGTAAGGACTACAGTTTATTTATTTCAGGCAACATAAAGGTATGGGTAACTTCAAGAGCAAATTATGAAAAAAGTTTTTGTGCTGTCTATTATAGCCTTAAGAATATTTAAAAAAAAAAAAAATCAATCAGGAATTAATTCAGTCTTCTATCAGCTTTCTTGAGACCATTAGGCTACAACCTGTTCCCATTCTCCTCTCTATACAATCAACAGGGTAAGGGGATACCTCATCATTTTTGTGAGGGGCTTTAAACTATCATAAGCAGCAAGCACCTCATGCAGCAACATTGAGGCACTTCAGTGATAAACTGCAGGACATATCTGTGTACTTAAACTGTCACTAAACTGTGGGCACTGTTCTTTTACAGTAACAATAAATCTGCTCACTGGAAATGAAAGAGATGGGTAATTACTTGTCCAGAATGATAAACTGAAATTTAGCAAAGCTTAAAACAAATTAGCTGCAAACTATCATCATTGCTTTACACCAAGAAGAATAAACATGTTCATCAACTACACACCTTTTGAAATAATTCAAGCAATTAAAACCACAAGAGATCCAAGGCAACTGAGACAGTATGTAAAACTTACCTCACTGCCAATGGAGTTGCAGGTTCAACTTTTGGTTTCTGTTTTTGAGCAGGTTCTTCTTCATGTTTACTCTTCCAACCAAGCCAGCCACTTGCAATAGAAAAACACATTAAGATAATCATTAATGGTCCCAAAAATCTTCAAGCTATTATGTAGCTACTACAATTAAAATAATTTAATTTTTTATCTTATTACCTGGCAGCATTAAATAACGCTGAGGTCAGCTTACTTGCAACTGCTAAGGCAACATGAGACAACAGTGGCTGTGAGCTACCCTGAAAGAAAGGTATAAAGTGATTAGAAAGTCAAGAAATAGTCATCTGTGAGCCACCCTGAAATGAAGGAACAAAGTGTTTATAAAGCCAAGAAATAGTTCTTACACTGAACTCAACTGCAGAATAGTTTTTCAGGCCTCCTATGGACTTTCAGTTCAGAAAGCATAGCTTTAAGACTTTGCAAAATTTTAATTCATTGCCCCCAGAAAAGCCATTCTGACATCTCTCTACCATTTCAAAATCCTCCTGCAAGTCACTGGTAGCTCAGTAAGTTTGTCTGTAACAGAAGTTAAAAAAACCCTGTGCATGATTTATCATGGGAGAGTTAGCTGGTGTATGGCTTTCACATCCTTGCAAATATCAACGTAAGCAATTCTTTCATAAACACATTGGAAAAGGAAGTAGAAAATCAAAATTCTCATTCTAACATTTTCAATCAACTTTTGATACTGATAAGGACAGCACACATGTAGGATTTGAATGTACAAGACACAGAGCTACGCTCTCATCCTTCTACACCAGTACAACAGAAGATGTGCTGCAGGTACCGTTAAGCATAAGTTGCAGATTTCTTCTATAAATAGTTCCACTACATGAAATCACCATGGTACGCTCAGGTGGTGTGTACATGATGAAAGGCCAAAGACCTTTAAAAATCCATAAAGTGCACGTTTGCACAATCTCAACAATTTTTTTAAAAAAACAAAACTTTGGTTAATTAATTGCCAGTAAATTAACAAATAAAATAAATTTTAAAAAAATTTACTCTCACATTCATTTGAAGATAGAAAATAAAATTTCTCATTAGCAGGAACCTGTGATATACATTACTATGACATCTACTTCAAATCATTCCAGTTTCAGGAGATCAAAAAGAAGGGGAAACATCAACATACAACAAATATAAGAATACTTCAGAAATACCCATTCAGAGAAGAGAAGAGAAGGATTAATTATTCCAAGTTACAGCAAATCAGTTTTGTAGTACGTACCTCCAGGGCAAAAAAGAAACCAGTGAAAGGATTGGATCCAACAGTAACATACTGAGACATAGCAGGTGGGCTGTTTTTTATAGCTGCATTATATCCACCTATAGTGGAGGCAGTCTTCATTTGATCAAAAGGAGACAGTGTCATGATGCCTAACAAAAACATTAAAGTGAGTGTCTTACACTTTCAGAACAAAGGCATGTAATTGCTCTAGAAGCCTAAATATATTCCTGTCTTCTTGACTGACCAGCCAATATTCAGGGGGAAGGGAGGAGAAGCAGCTTTAACTGCAGAAATTCCAAACAAGTATTATAAAGCATAGTGGTTTATTTAGAAGAAAATAAATAAATAAATAAAAATCAATCAGCAGAGCTCAGCAGCAAAAACACATCTACTGAATTCACTTCACCTGCCTCCTTATCCCCCTTCTGACCTCTTGCCTGCTTTTGTGAAAAGGGTGAAAGAAAAATGAAGCTTACTGTCCCTCACATCTGCCTAACTGACAAGAACCTGGGCTTCTGCAAAAGTCTTCAAGAGTCTACAAGTCAATTTTTTCTTTTCTGGAAAGGAGCAATGTCTAATTTTAGTTTCTTTATGTGCTAGACTCAGAAAGACCCATACTAGTTTTAACCTGAGAGAAATAGGGAGAACTGCATTTGGTCTTGCCTCTCTTGGCTGTTTCTTACCAAACGAGAGGACAAGACAACTACATCTCTAACATCCTTCCTCCCCTCAAGTTGAGGGAGGAGGCTCAATCAGACTAGAAGGGAAAATAAAATATATTTTTGATGACAGCCTTCTTCCACTCTTTATTTTTACCCAACAGGTACCATGAAGTACTCTCACCCCAAATTTAACAGCACAAAAACATTAACTTTTATTTAAGCCAAATATTTGAAATTGAAACAGAAATGCTTACCAATACTAGCATGGTCAACAATTCTATCCACATCTTGCAAACCCCATTTCTTATAAGCTAATGGTGGAGGCTGAACATTCTCATTGCCAGATGCTGCAGCTGACAAAAGTTGATAAAACACACAAAAAAAATCCTACTAAGTCAGAGAAAAAGGAATAGCATAGTAACGGAGGGGGAAAAAAAATGATGCAATATGAAGCCACAAAATAACCTAGATTTAAATTAACATACATTTAAATATCTGCTGAGCTAAAATGGCCTTCTGAAATATTTACCTTAATGAAATTAAAGGTGGTTTTTTTTTTTTTTAATTACTTGAATAACATTGCACTTGATATTTGATCACAACTATATTTTGCTTACAGAGATTTACTAGTCATCTATGGTTTCATATTCTGTGCAATTTTAAAAAGCTACTAGAATTTATTTCTGTGTTTTTGTCATGTTTAAGTGGAAATTCCCCTGACAAAGTACTTGCAAAGTCAGCACATTCACTAAATATGCAACAGTGTGAGGCAACTGCAGAGTAAAACTAAAGTATTGCAACTCTTCAAAATATCTATCATGACAAACAAAAACCATCAAGAATGAAATGTAGATATAGTGCTCTGACTGCAGATATTATAACTAGCTGAAAGTGCTTCTCTACAAATGGTGATCTTCTCTCACTGAAAGAGTGGAGAGTGTTCTGGTTGTGAAAGCAGACTGGCATTTCTCATTACAGTGTCTATTTCCTTTTGTATTTGTTGCATGATTCACAGTATCAGCTTTTAAAGTTCTGATTTATAAAAGTTTTGCCCTTTCTTATACTCCACAGAAATGCTACCTTTTCATTAAAAGGATAAGAAAAGACATTATAAGATAGACCCAGGGAACCATTTAGCGTGGCAAATCAGGATCTGAGTGAAGCTAAAATTAGATATCTAGGGAAGGCTATTAGTAAAAGGACAAATAACCGATGTTTCCCCTAAACCAGCTTCTGAAGAGACCTTCTCAGCCAGACATAATCTCTCAGAACTCAGTAAGCCTCCCCAGCTTTCTTCTCCACTAATTTGGCAGTTTCCCTCTGAGCCCAAGCAAGCCTTTAGCATCCACATCAACCTCAAGCAAAGAATTCCAGAATTTAACCTGACAATACATAAACACGTCGTCTTCTTATTTTGAATTTTCTATCACCTAGCTTCATCTCATGCTGTTTCCAGGAAAGTAGGACTTCATCACACATAACAGTTGCTTGGGAAATCAAACACCATCACTCTGAACATCCCCAGCTTCCTCCTTCTCTCCTCCAGCTTTTATTGCTGGGTACGACATCATATGGTATGGGGTAGCCCTTTGGTCAGTTGGGGTCACCTGTCCCTGCTGTATCCCCTCTCATTTTCTGGTGAACCCCCAGTCTGCACACTGGCAGGGCAGCGTGAGAAACAGATAAAGCACCAATGCTGTGTAAGCACTTCTCAGCAACAGCTATAACACTGATGTGTTACCAATGCTGTTTCCACCACAAATCCAAACCATAGCACCATACCAGTTACTATGAGGAAAAATAACTATCCCAGTCAAAACCAGCACACAATATTATAGTGAGAAGGTACAAGACAGTCAGTCAGTGCTATTCAGACAACTTGTGCTCTGAGAATGTTTTCTGTAGAGAAGAAAGTTCCTTATATGCAATAGATGTCTATATATTGATTGACAAGCAAGGAAGATCCAAATTCCACCACAAATTGGTATTTAATAAACATAAGTAAATTTCAGCTAACATGAAGTACTATTAAAAGAGAAAAGAAATAAAATTTTATCAAACGTAAAGTACTGTTAACAGAGTCAGACAAACATTTCCTCTTAAACGTACCTCTTGCTACCTGATTGCGACATGCACGAAGGGACTGAAAGAGGCTGAAACCATCAATTGTCACAATTGCTGCTGGATACAAGATACTTAGTTCTTCATTCTGTGGAAGAAAATGAGAGAAGGGAAAGAAAAAAATAATACCAATTAAAAAAAAAAATCATCACTGTTCCTGTTGTAACAGCTTCTTTTCTGTCTTTTTATACTATTAAATATACAAAGATGAGGATTACATCCAGAGAGTTAATACCTAACAAGCTACAGGCAATAGAATAAGGCAAAACTACAGAAATTCAGTATTAAACTATTCAATATATGAATAAGTTATTTAGGCACATCATTTTATATTTTTATCTTCTTTCAATGACTTTTATTTTTGCTTAATATATTTTATGACTTAGGAGGAAACACAGAAATTACAGCAGCTTGTGAAGGCAGCAGAAAAACAGATTTGTCTCTAATGCAAGTATCAAGGTTTTATGAGCCAAATTCTGAAACTGGATTAGTGCCTGAATTACCACTTGGGCACATAAAGGCTAATTTGGTAATATAAATTCAGGACTCAAATTCCTTAATGCTTGTGTATTTCAAAACTGATCCCAAAATGTCATGCTAAATTACATGAGCCTTTGTATAAAGCAAACATGGAAATTTCTGTAACTTCATTAGTTTTTTGCATAAAGCATGTCAACTCAGCCAAAAGCAAAGAAAGCTGGCTTTTCTACTAAATAGCTTGAGCTCTGCAAGAGCCTTCTCTGCAGGCAATACTCATAATGGCATGCAGGTTCCTAGCACTATCTCCTACAAAAGACTGTTTAAGTTATCAGCTATCTTCTCTGAGCAGGTTTAGTTCTTATAAATGAGTACATATAGCTCTTGGCACCCATCAAGTTGCATTTTCTCCTTACATCAATATATTACTGTATCTTGTGCACAGGAATGAATGAAGCCTTCCTTTACAAGGTTATCACAGAGACACATAGAACAAATCAAGAGAGCTAGATAAATATTAAGGGGGGAAAAAAATAAAAGAAACAAAAAATTCTGAATCCTCAAACTATACAGACATAAATACTTCTAGAACAAGAAATTCAGAGTCTCTTGTTCTAAGGAATTGTCCATCCCATCAAAAACTGGTAAAGGACATAGAGGATTCACAGAGAAGATTCCCTTCCATACCCCATAACACTGCCACTTCGCTTTTGAAATAATCTGACAAAACCTGTTCTGTGACACCAGGATGCCTGGGAATTTCATAGGTTCTGCACTTAAGCTGTAGGACAGGATCTTCGTTTAAGAGCTGTGCAAGCAGTAGTACTCCACTCTAGAAGAGAAAAAATAATAAGCATGAACATTTCTGTCCCTTTTCTTAGGGAAGACAAAAAGCACCAACTGGAGAAACAGAAGTTTTAGAGAAATAGATGTTTATTACAATAGCTTGCTTGTGGGCCTGACATGCTGAGAAACATACCTCAGTGTAAAAACGAACATAACCAGAAGTGAAGCCAACCACAATGCAGGTCCAGTCAGGACGGCCTGTGGAACTCCTGTTTCACAAAGATATATGTTAAAAAAAAAATAATTCCTGCTCTAAGCTGTAGATGTAAAAAAGGGTAATAATGTGAGAAGATTGACGATGCATATATATAAAGAGTATCAATCCTTACCTCTTCTGACTTGCCAGTGGGATACACAATACACTAGTCACACATTCACTAGAAAGAAAAATATAAAACTAGTAAGTATATTTTTTCCAGTTCTGAAATTTCACTCTGCACAAGAGAACTTGCCAAATCAGCATTTTTAATATTTGAAGAATATATTAATGAAGTACACAATATCAAATTCATACTAAAAAGAAAAGAAAAAAACCAAACATCTGAGACACATTTTTGATTACAAGTTCAAGAGTGCCCAAATAGACTGCATAATTACACCATGTTAATGTTATCGTTCATCATTCACAGACTGATTACTCTGACAGTATCTTCAGTAAAGATTCAAGTTAAATCTCAGATACCTAAAAGGCAAATAATTTTTTTCTGATCTATAACGTTACACCAAGAAAAACTATTTAAAAAAACCCACAACTAAATCATACTTATCAAAATTATATTTTAAATACATTATGTAATTAGGTAGATTTTATATCCATTGCATCGCACTACTATAATTTAAGAGCATTTGAAGGGCTAACATGGTCTTCCCAACTAATGCAATAATTGAGCATGCTCAATGCATGGCAGGCACAGCATGCAGAAGACAAGCAGATAAGCAGGCCTCATTATCTCAAATCAAAAGTTATTTAACTGTTACCATGATAGAAAGTTTTACACTGTCTGGGGAAACAGAAGCAGTACAAAGATTTTAAGAAAAAGCATATACATTCAGGGTGACATCCCAAACAACATTTAAAGCATAAATGTCTGCAGTACTGTTGATTATTTGCATTTCAGGTCATTTCCACTTCCCAAGGAGCTATTAAATAATCAGTCTAGACAATTAGAGGGGAAAAAAGCACTTTCTAAATGCAAATTTGATATGAGTTGCAATTAAATTACAACTTCAAAGCAATGATAAACATCTCAGTGAAATCTCATCTTCCAATAGCAAAGCTTAACCACCACAGAATGTTATCAGTTGAAGTAAACTTTGGGGAAAAAACAAGATGAAATAAAAAAAAAATTAAAAAAAAAAACAAAACCCACACCAAACCACAAACACAGAAGTCAAGTCTTCTGACCATCTGACAGTACTTGCCATATAAATATTTCCATGAAAATAGAACCCTCACCTACAGGAAACACTTGCAAACCTTTAGTGAAGTTGTAGTAAATATAAACATGCCTATCTAAAGAAAGCTACCTGTTGCATATGATTACTGTCTCTTG
Source organism: Megaceryle maxima (assembly GCA_024605025.1). Lineage (NCBI taxonomy): Eukaryota > Metazoa > Chordata > Aves > Coraciiformes > Cerylidae > Megaceryle > Megaceryle maxima. The sequence continues at coordinate 18,246 of JANHGN010002894.1, read as the reverse complement.
GGGCTGTAACATCAGTAGTAAAAAAAAAAAAAACAAAGGGGGCATGACACACTTGAAAAGATGGGCATAAGACACTTCAAATGTGTGACAGCAGCAGTTCTATAAAAAAAGGGATTACAATTTTTACAGATTGGAGAGAAGCTGATTAAGTCAACAGCTCCTGCAGCATAACAGACGGTTGAAAGCCAATAGGGAGCATGTTCAAAGGCAGAGAGCAACTCAAGGCTGCAAACTTAATAACAAAATGCAAAAGCCTCCTCTATATGGGAAATGTGAAAAAGCATCTGTCTGGTTATTTGAAGACAGATTGAGCAGAAATATTGTATAAATATCAAATGTATGACCAAAGCAAATGTTTCAAGTCCCTAAATGACTCAGAGCCCAAAGCCATTTCTTGATCAGAGACACGACTTCGTATTTGCTTATTTTCTCAAGGTTTTTAAAAATGAAGTGTTTCTAAAACAACTTCATACATTTCCAGTTGCAACATCCCTAACAGAATTTCACCTCTACTATAAAAGAAGATTTTTCAAAAAGGGTATTTATATTTTTTTCCCCTCTAGGACAGGAACTTATATTTCTTAAAATGTCTACATTACATGCAAATATATTGATTTGCACAGAGAGTATCTCTATTAATTTGTACAAACTTGTCCTGAGGTAACACACCACACATGAAGTGTGACCTCTGCATACAATGCTTCTCATCATTCAGGTTACTCCATTTCTGGTTTCAACATTAAAATGTGTAAGACCACAAACGAACTTCAATTAAAGAATTTAAAAAAAAAAAAAGTACAAGTAAAAAGCATAAGCTACCAAGCATTAAACATGAAAATGACATTTTAATGACATTTTAATCACAGCTGCATTTCAACACCTACCCTTCTTCAACATTCAGAGAGCCACTCCAGCCAACAGCATATTGCATTTCCTCTTTTCCCTTGTCACTGTGCTTCCATTTAGCTGCCATTAAGAATAAAGACACCATTTATAAAACTGTAATGTTTTGCATCTCACAAATGCAGTTCTACTCCTAATCCTTCTCTACTGCACAATACAGCCTAACACACTGAGTACTTAAGTACCAATTACAAACTTTGAAGACTATAAAAATAAGACCTTTTTAGTCAGTTTTCTAAAGAACTCATGTCTTCTTGGAAATTTACATGGAACAACACAAGAAAAATTCTGAAATGCCTATTTTCATTTAAAAATATTTATACAGTAATATCCAAGTCATCAAATTTTTAAAAATTCAATTCATGAAATGTGGATCCTTAGGAGAAAAGTACTAAGCAAGGGCAATCTTCTGGGAAGATTACTGAAGATTAGCTTAAACAGAAAATAGGACATGGGAATTCTACATTCAATATGACAATTTTTAATCATCACATCATAATCAAGGTTACAAAACACTATACTTTGTTATTGACAGGGTGCTATTACTGCTGACATTTGACTGTTGAATCCTCTCCCAGGTGCCAATGGACAACTGAAACAGAGTTAGTGTGGTGTACCATTTGTATGACACCTAAAACCTGAGCCACAGGGACACTTCTGGGACCGTGTGGTACAGTTACCATTGTGCAGTTCAGCAGAAGCAGTTCTCCAATAAGTCAGCCAAATCACCTCCTCATTCTTGATCCAATAAGAACTTTCTGAAGAGTACTGCTATCTTTTCTTTTTTGGTGAAAAATTAGCAACTACTTACACTGGTTTTGAAACACACAGCTTTGCAGGGAGTGACAAATGCAGCATGACAACTCAATGCAATCTGCCTAATTATGCAACCCTGAGCTTCACCAGCTTATTTTTGGTGTGAAATGGTATAATATTCACTGTATCAACAGGTTTCTCTTCATCATTCTCACGTGTCACCACCTGCAGCTGCATGTCAGGCAACAGTATATATGTAAACAGAAGCTGGCTGATGGGTGTTCATATATTACTACAGGTACCTTTAAAAATTCTGAAAGCCTTACCTTACAATAAAATATAAAGCCACCCACCCATGCTTCAAGAGGAAGGAGAATTTTCCATCAAAGGTGGAAATCTCAAAAACAATTCACTTCAATACTCCCTCCTCCAAGAAGAAGGTCCCTTCCAGCCCAAAACACTCTATGAGTCTATGAAGTGAAACCATCTCAGCTGGCTAATCTTTTTCAAGGGAAGGAAAAAATATTTCTTAATGGGTAAAATTAATGCAAGTTTTGGTATTCTCACTGAGCACGATTAATGTCAATATCTCTGAGCATCTCAAACAACTGGGTAGTTAAAGTATATATTAATTATACATGATAAAACAGTTTTCTCAGATCAAAATATAGCTGAGAAGCAAAGACAAAACAACTTACTTGCCAAGCAGTACCCAGAAAATGTATGATGTGTACTATAAAACACTCCCAAAATTCTTGAAAGTATGACTTGGGGGAGGGGGAGCAAGAAGATGGGAGTGGGGGAGGAAATAAATCTTGTCCTGATTACTATGGCATATATATTAGTATAATGTATACTTACGCACTAAAAAGACTGCTTTCTGTTCATTAGCTATTACCATAAGGTCATTTGTTGGTGACAAGGACAACACACAGTCCTGAAGCCAGAAATTTCTCTGGTTCTTGGAATTAGATTCCTCTTCTTCCTACAGGTAAAGCTTTAGTCAAATGTATGCAATGATTTCTAAATGTAGAACTTGCAAGATTTATGACAATAATTTGGCCTGCCCCTGATATCAGCACTGAATGGACTATTGCTTAACAAGTCACTGGAGTTCTAACTTGTAAGAAAAGCCATGACAAGTGCATCAACCTTACACTAATTCTGCATGTTTACAAATCAGAAAACAAAGCACTCATCACTAACTCTACTCTTCAAAATCTGTCACTGAAGAGACACTAGAAGAATGAGATTTAAAGTTTTGTAATAATTAGAGACTGGAAAGAATCTCTTTAGTCATTCTCATTACAATCCATACTCAAACAACTTATCCAAGCCCATACACTGACCAGCATTAAGTAAGTACTTGGACATACAAAGAAAGCAACTAAGCTGGCATTCACACAAGGCCTCAAGGAAACATGCAACAGGCATCCCATGCCTTTCCAAGGAACTTCAAGGAACAAGGAACTTCACAAAGAAACAAATGCAAACTAAGAAGTGCCAAGTTTTAAGGGTTTAATGATGGATAAGTAAAGACTTAGATACGATTGCTACATATAAAAGCAAAAAAACTGCATCTTTTTTCCTCAGAACAACAAGCCAAATATTTGATTGCAAACCAACCAACCAAAAATGTTAGCTCCTGCTAACCATAGTTCAAAGGCAGAAGGTAGTTAACAGGTTTTGAGTGGACTGCTACAAGGTCTCTCAGAGATGAAACTCCTGCTTTTCTTAGCTCCATCTTCTTACCCTGATCACAGCAATACAAACACCTTCCCTTACCCACAGCCTCAATTTTCAAAGCCATATTTCCAATCCTACCCCCTCCTAGCTCTCCAAAATATTATTCCATCCTCTAGTATCTCAAAGTAGCTATGCATAAAATTCAACAACTTCAATGTGATAATTTTCTTATCCATAGGATTTATTCTGTTGTAATAAAGTTAATTCTACTTGAAAATATACACATTTACTCCCAACAGAATGAAAAAAAACACAACAACCAACCAACCACAAAATGTAGGAATAATTTGCATATCCTGACAACTTGTAACTCCTCATGACAGATAAACATATCATGTGCAAAATACATAACCAAAACCCAAAGAAAAGCCTTGTACTCATTTTTAATGTAATAATTTTCAAACTGAGGAAAAAGAAACAGAACTGAAAGACTTGTTTAAATATTGAAAGAAACTAAAATTATATCTCAGACAGAGAATTTAAATAAGGTTTAAATCAAGAAAAGCACTGAACACCTCAAAAGAAACTACTTTTAAAAGTGAAAGACAGAATTATTAAAATCAGCATTTAAGACAAGATTTCAACATCAGCCCTACAAATTAGCTATCAGTTCTATAAAGAAGAAGAAAAAAAAAAAAAGAAAAAAGTATTTTCAACAATTTTCAATTTTTATTATTAATTATTATTAATTTTCAACGCTTTCTCAAAAGTTGCTATGTTCCATGAAACAGATACTTGTCCAGGTGACTTGAGTAATTTCTAGAAATTCTGTTTGCTGTGGATGACAGTTTTATCAACTTTGGAGGAAAACGTGTAAGTGGAGGAGGAAGTCTTTAGCAAGAAGAGTGGTAACTACCTGGCAGAAGAGTTTGACATTAAAGAAGAAGAAAAAAAAAAAAAAGAGTGAAAAATAAGACAATTTCTATTTAGCAAAACCCGGTATTTCTATCAACTTACAACACAGGTAGAATACAAAGCATTTGTTATCCTCATTAAGGAAGTTGTAAACATGACAGCACATTTAACAAAGATGTGGCCTGAGAAACACACTCACTTCATGCCAACTACAGAGGAGCTGAATACCCATCCTATTTACAAGTTTTTATACCGTTGTCATTCCCTGACGTCAGCATCAGTGATTCATCCCTGGAAGACACCATGCTAATTTCAAATTGTCTGCCACCTCAGCTGAAAAATCAGTTTCCCTGCTGAAGTAAGCAGCTACAACTCCTTGGGTGTACTTCCTACACACTGAGACAAAGACAGCAGATAAATGGGCTTTGTTAGCAAGGTGAGGTCTGGATTCCTCAGTCTACCCCATCAGCCTTAACAGCGAATTAATCAAGCAATTCTGTTCCGATGATTCATTCAGGTGCAGAGGATTTCTACACAGACAGCTTCCCTAACACCTTTTGCAAGTCAGCTGGTAGCTAGAATTCTCAGCCTTACCAACAATGAATAAACCAGCCACATTATTCTTAGCTGAACTGTTTGCACAGAGGAATGTTTTTCCCCCTTAAAAAAGCAATTGTGCTGCCCTATCCTACATATGTTATATACAGATAGATCCCTCCCATAACAGCATCCCCAGATCACAACATAAACAGAGTACTACAAGATCATTAGAAAGATGCTTATGTCAATATTTCATTATGTAGGTTCTGATTCATACTAATTCGTAACAGTAGTAGATTATTGTAACTCCACTGCTATGCCCTACTCTTTCTAGCTAGCTATAGGACAAAAAAAAACATGCCCCCAGCTACAACAGCACAGAAAGATGTGTGTATACTCTAGGGAGAAAATTGCTCATATTCTTGTATTCTGTAAGCCATTATCTCAATAGGTAACATCCAAGCTATATTTAGAAACAATTACAGGAACAAGGGACAAACAAGCAGTCACATTTAAAACTCTCATCAAGATCCTTCTTGCCCAGGTTATAACTATACAGGAGGAAAAAAACAAAACAAAACCAACACACACTACACACACAAGTGGAAAAGTTTTTTAGAATAGCCAAGTTAGCAATGAAAACTCACATATACAAACTTACAGGTTCTTGTAATTCTGCTTCATCCCAGTCTCCCCAGTTACCATCTTCCCAGCTTGTTGATTTGCTTGCTTTAAGGGAAAAAAGATTTGTCAAGTGAATATAATACAGGCAAAAAAAAAAACCACAATCAAAAAGCATTGCTGGTGGTTTTCCCTTCCCCACAAATGCATAGTAACTTCGTTTATAGCAGATATGAAATCAGTTCTACAGAAAGAACCATGAAGTGGTAGAAATGGCTGTCTTATTTCAATGTATTTATGTATTTTTGACCCTAGAGAAAACTAGTAACAAAAGATGTAACCTAACCAGGGACAGGTGTAACAACACCTCTGTCAAATTAATTCTGACAGACTGCACCTAGAACTCTGGGTAACATCTTCCAGTGCCTGGTATGACACACCATTGATCCTCCAGCAGGGTGTCTCTGCACTTTACTAGTTTCTTGCAGACTTTCAATAGAGGTAAGACATATTTCTAGCTTTATACAGCAAGCTGAAGCAAAGAGTGAGGGTATAAGGCAGGGAAACCCTGTGTGTCCACTTGACAAAAAACTTCCCCCAGCAGGTACAGCAACTTAAGACCTCACTGCAAAATTTAAGCTTTAGCTAGATTTATCTAATTATTACTACTCCAAAGATAACAAAAGCCCCATCTTGTAAATAATAGGCAGCTACAGGGGGAAAGTAAAGAGACAGCAGTGTCTCTCCAACCCTCTATGCCCTCAGAAGTTCACTAACTAGCATAAGACCTGCAACACACCACAAGAACCACATACACACAATTTTATGAGAAACAGGATTTTTATCCTTAAGTAAAATATCTTCCTTTCCATAATAGTGGATTTTGGTTTGCTTTAAATCAATTATAGGATCAGCCAGTAGCAACATAAACTCATTTTAACAGGGAATGACAGTACATGGAAATTAATCTGTGAGAACAAAGTATCTGAGCCTAGGATAATGCAGATACCACCACCACGCCCAAAGCAAACAAAGGAAAAGCTGAAGCTGTGGCCTCTGAGGGAAAAATGAGCACCATGACCTTGGCTGTTCATGTCTTTGCAAGACAAAAGAGGAAAATAACAAGACAGTGATTGGTTTCAGTTACGTCATTCAGAAGAATTCAGAACCTGAGAGAAACCATAGGCTTACAACATACCTCAAACACTCAAAAATGGAGATTCATAGAGACAGGGCTACTTCTCAGTTGTCTTATAAATAAAAGTGAATGTATTAGACTTATATATATAAAAAAAAAAATCTAAAATTCTTTCATCTAGAAATACAGAATTTGATGTGAATTTAAAAGCCTCTACAAAGGGTAGTTACGCATTTAGTAGAAGATGATGTACAATTCTCAAACAACCACCATCACTGAGACCCTCAATAAGTAACTGAGCATCACTGTAGTTCAGTAGAAAAACCAAGCATCTTCCATCTAGAAGCACTAGCAGGAAATCTGGAGCAGTAACATCAATAAGACTTCAAGACTTTAAGGATTTCTTTCCAGCTTTTTAGTAACTGATGTCATGGCTACTTTCGACATTAAGAAATAGTTTAAATACCACATCTCAAATTAGTTTTGAGCAAGCAGAATCTTGCCATTTTGGATAGTCAAACAGTATGGAGAAGATTTGTATCAAGAATACTCCAATTTTATTTGGTCTAAAAGCTCTCGTTCCTTTATCACCAAACAAAGAAAGGCAGAATTCCAGTGCAACAAAAGATAAATCTGTATTCTGTTAATTTTGACAAATTTTTAAGCTTTTGTATGGCTTACAAAGACAAAAAAAAACTTGAAAGAAAATATTTTAGCTTAATAAAGGAACTTTTCATGAATACTGTTGAGAAGGTATTTCACAACACTGTAGAAGCCAAAATGCCCTCTCCATGAATAACCTTTGTTAAAATTGAAAGGTTTGTACCATCTACAAAATGGGTGACTCATCCAGTTTTATTTACATCATCAAAACAGATCTGACTGCACTATTGTTTCAGGCATAACTATATAAGCAACAACCTTCCAAGAGTCACAGTCTCATACTGTATTTGAGGTTTGGAATTTTCCAGTGTACAAATATATAAAGGAGAATTATGGCAAATACTGTTGAACATAAACCACAAGAAGAAAACAGTAACTAACTGAAATGTTTTAGATAGCTAACAAAACTCTACTTGTTTGCATTTTATTATCTTAAAAGGCAATAAAATCTCCTTCCTATAAAATTCATGGAGGAAAGAAATCCGTCAGTGTACCACAGTCCAGAGAGAAACAACCATGTCCAAGAAACACAGTCATGGCCAGTGTCTTCCCTACAGCATAGGGCAGGCCAACCTTTCCAAGAAACCTCAGTCACTTCAATTCTGAGACCAAATACCCAACTTAAAACTTCACCGGTGAGGATTATTGCTGCCACTCTGCAAATAGCCACATTTTCACAGTTGTTTTCATCTTCGTTGGATGAAGCTAAATCAATCAAAAAAGGATGGGAAAATGAGGTAAAGGTGGAGCACCATCGCCCCTGATGAAGCTGCAGAGATCTTGAAGAACTGTGACCAGCTCTGCAAAGACAGCATCTCCTCCAGTTTACAAGGGTTTACAAGCTTGGTCCTTCATATCCATCCTCCACATTGTATAGACTGCCCTGCATGCACTAATCATATGTATTTCTTAGGCCCCTACTTGCATTCTTTCCATTCTTCCATACATTAATTCTTTAAGAAACTAAATTAAAAATAAAATTGATTCCTTATCCATATTATTCAGACACGTCACCTATGCAATGGCTAGGAAAGCAAGCTATTAAAACAATAGACAACTAGTCTCTGAAACAATGGACAGTGAAGCCACAAAGGGATACACGTGTCACACATTAACTCAGAGCACACTGTTATCCACCTGTGCCAATGAATTGCAAAATATGCCACAAAAGATGTCAGCTTGCAGAGATGTTCCCATGCACTAGCACCTGACAAGGTTGGTCAAATGAAAGATGACACAGGATCCAAGTTTTGTTTACAATGAGGAGTTTAAGAAATACCCCACCATTTCCTGTAGCAACAAAGATCAGAAGTAGCAACTACAGGATACAAGATTATCTAGTAACCAAGCCCTAAACAGCTCTTGATTTGCAACGCGCTCATTTTTTCCAGTCCATTGTTGGGAAAAATCAAGCTTTACTGTGCAAATCTACATCTCCATTCATGTCTATGCCTGGCAAACAGGTCTCTCTATTTGAATAAAAGAGATTTTGCCTTGATTCCAGACTTTACCATGGATATTGCAAAAAATAAAAGTTCATCTACTCAGTCTATAAAAACCAATTCAATCTTTAATTTGAAGCATACAGCATTAAAACTTCATCATTAGCACAATGGAAACTTTAGCAATAATTTCTTGCACTACTAAAGTGTGAGATTATCAGATTTTTTTTTCTATGTCTATTTACTACAATCCTGATATCATTGGATTGCGTAATTAATGAAGAAATAGAAGCAGCTTCTTTCAGGCCATGGAATTTCAGAAATTGTTTAGAGTCTTCTTGCTATTCAGTAATTATAAGTCTTTTACTCCCAAAGGTCCTCTGACATGGGGACTGACAAGTATCGTAGCTGTTCTGCCAGCCTTACTAGGAAGACCCTTTCGAAACCAGTATTACATCTCTGTTCTCTTATCACTTCAGACTTACATAAGTGGAAAAAAATATTACAAACTAAATTAGCTCATTAGTCTGAAAAAGAATCAGTTGAGGAATTTATTTTCCTTCAGGTGTTCACAACTGCTTTCAACAGAATAAAAAACAATTAAAAATAATACAGGTCCTACATAGATTCTTTGAAGAATCTGTGATTTAAAGAATGTTGCAAATTTCCCTGGCTTACAGTTGTAACTTAAGTCCAAAACCAAAGTTTTAGGTACTATGGAGGGGGAGAAATGGTTTGTGATGCTATATAGCACAGAAAACAAATGAAACTGATTACCAACAGAACATAGTATTTCAGCTGTCTTTCATATGTAAGTGACAGCTTAAGTTATAGCAAGAAAGAAGGAATTCTATCCAGTACAAGAGGTGTTAAAGTGGCAAAAAACCTCAGGTGCAAAGATAAATTGGGCAAAGCACTCTGACACCATTCTGTCACGTGTGTTGAGTTCACATCATTTTGTCCTTCCTGTATCTCAGAATGCATTAACAATAACAGAGGTAACAAAATTCAGGTAGAGTGTGTATTTTTATGGTATTTGTGTCGTATTGTGACATGAAAACTGAAAGAAAGGAATCTAAAGGTATATAATGCAACCTGGAGAGCAAGAATCTGAATAAAGAGGCAAGACAAAAGAGCTTGTCAGAAGACTTTTCAATAGGAATATCCCAAATTCAATAAGGATATGGAAACAGTTAAGAACAACCTTACTGCTAAACACAACCTAGAATTTGATTTTGTAATGTATTTTTTTCTTTGTAACCTTGTTTGCAACTCTGAAATAAAAAGCCTGGCCTTCTGTACTTCTGAATTGAATTGGCTGGTCCAGATAAAGAAAAGCGTGCAAGGACAACTCCAAAGATGTTGTTTAGAGGAACTGGGCTGAAGAGCACTTTTTAGGATGCTGTCAGTGTTAACAAGGCAGAATATTGGAGAAGAGTTTCTCTGCCAGGCTTAAACCATCATTCCTACTATAAAAAGAAACAGTAAAGTGACACCTCATAGCTCTGAGCAACCCTCCAAATCATGGGGGTGATTTTTTTTTTTTCCCCTCCTTTCCCCCAAGTAAGCAGCAGCATCTAAAAGCTGCATGCTGTGCCCTCTGAAAATACCCCTGAAATAACCATCTCCCTATCAGAGATGCAGGTATCATTGCTTAGGAACTTCTGAGGACAAGTTTGGGTTTGGTTGTTGGGGTCTTTTTTGTTATTAATTTCATTTAGGTAATGGGAGATAAACACACTTGGAAATTAGAAATATCTGCACACTAGGAAAGTGATGATTTTTTAATTTCATCTTAATGCTCTTAAATTGAGCTAGCGGCAGTCCTACCAGGCTACGGCACTGAATTGCTGTCATCAAGCCTATCAAATGTTTAAAAACATACAGATCAAGCTCAGAGTCTACTGGCAGAACAGAGAGACACATCACCCTAAATAAATTGTAGTTCAATTCCATAAATAATAAAGATTATAGAAAATGTTATGTCTTTATTGCTCAATTTTCTGCTCTTTTCAGTTTAATATCCATTAATTTTTTAATACTAAAATTGTCATGCCTCTGAAGCTTTATCATATTTTGCAAATAAGATGGATTTTTCAACATATGTGTAGGCCTTATTCTAGACAGCTGTACAATGGAGTTAACTCTAATAGCTGTTTTATGATCTATCACAGAATGGCCTAGGTTGGAAGGGACCTTACAGATCATCTAATCCAACCTCCCTGCCATGGCCAGGAGCACCTCTCAACTAGACTAGGGTGCTTAAGGCCTCATTCAACCTGGCCTTGAACACCTCAGGGAGGGGGCACCCACAACCCCTCTGGGCAATCCAGTCCAGAGTCTCACCACCCTCATACTGAAGAACTTTTTCCTAAAATCCAATGTAAACCTATTTCCCCTCATCCTATTGTTGGACACTCTTGCGAAGAGTCCCTCTCCAGCCTTCCTGTAGGTTCCCTTCAGATATTGGAAGGCAGTTTTAAGGTCCCCCTAGAGTCTTCTCCAGGCTGAACAATCCCAGCTCCCTCAGCCTATCATCATAGCAGAAATGATCCAGTCCCTGTATCATCTTTGCATCCCTCCTCTGGACTTGTTCCAACAGATCTACGTCTCTGTTATGGTGGGGACACCAGAACTGGATGCAGTATTCAAGGTGGAGTCTCACAAGAGCAGAGTAAAGGGGGAGAATCACCTTTCTTGATCTGCTGGCCACACTGCATCCTAGGATATGGTAGGCCTACTGAGATGCATGAGCACACTGCCAGCTCATGTTGAGCTTCTTGTCAGTCAACACCCCAAAGTCCTTCTCTTCACGGCTACAAAGATAGAGGGCCATAAAAATGATCGGGGGACTCGAATACCTATCCTACGAGGACAGGCTGAGGAAGCTGGGATTGTTCAGCCTTGAGAAGGCTCCAGGAAGACCTAATAATGACCTTCCATTACCTGAAGGGAGCTTATAAAAAGATTGGAGAGGGCCTGTTTACAAAGGCCTGTAGTGAAAGGATGAGGGACAATGCTTTTACATTAGAAAAGAGTGGATTTAGATTAGATGCAAGGAAGTTCTTTACTAAGAAGGTGGTAGAACACTGGAACAAGTTTCCCAGGGAGGCAGTTGAAGCCCCATCCCTGGGGACATTCAAGGTGAGGCTTGATGAGGCTCTGAGCAACCTGCTCTAGTTGAAGATGACCCTGCTCTCAGCAGGGGGGTTGGACTAGATGGCCTCTACAGGTCCCTTCCAACACAGACATTTCTACGATTCTACTCCCAACTGACTCTGTAACTATGCCTGGGATTGGCCCAGCCCAGATGAAGGACCTCACACGTTGACTTGTTGAGCCTCCTGCAGTTTGCATTAGCACATTTCCGAAGCCTGTCAAGGTCCCTCTGGATGGCATCCCTTCCCTCGAGTGAGTCCACCACACCACACAACTTGGTGTCATCGGCAAACTCACTGAGGGTGCACTCAATGCCACTGTCCGTGTCACTGACAAAGATGTTGGCAACACCACTGGACCTAGAACAGATCCTTGAGGAACTCCACTTGTCACTGGTCTCCACCTGGACATCAAGCAGTGGATCACAACTCTTCAAGTGTGACTTTCTAGCCAGTTCTTTATCCACTGGGTGGTCAACCCATCAAGTCCATGTCTCTCCATCTTAGAGACAAAGATGTCACATGGGACAGTGTCAAATGCTTTGCACAAGTTCGGGTAGATTATATCAGTTGCTCAACACATCTAGTCAACACATATTCCAAAACATCTTCAACACAGCAAGTTGTCAAATTAAATGTAATGTAAGTACTGCCTATTCCCAGTATTTACACCCTGGAAACAATAGTTTTCAAATCCCCTTCAATAGAACTAGGCTCTAGCTCCAGAGGATTTGTGCCTTATTATTAGCATTAACTTTTCCCAAGAATCTTAAATTCTCATGCTTTATTAGTCCTGCTCATTAAAATATGAAAAAGAATTAAAATCTGTTTGCGTGGGGTTTTTGGGTTTGTTTGTTTGTTGTGGGTTCCCCCCCCAAGAGAATGAAGGTATGAGAAGTCTGTATGAAGCATCTTTAACTAGCTTACTCTGTAATACCATTGTTATTTATTTAAGCCACGTGAGGCAAGATCCACCCCAATAGCTTTTATTCTAATACGTAAAATAAAAAAGTAGCTATATATTGCTTCACAGCAGATCAGTGGTCACCTCAAAAAGTCTATGAACATTTCTTAGTTTATTTCAGCACTGCATTTTTAGCAATCTTAACACAGGATTGCAATAATGACATGAACCCTTCCTTCCAGTGTTTCCTGACCTACCAGGAAACAGGCACCTGCCAAACTGACTTTATGTAAAGTTCACAGGAGGAGGAGACCTTTTCTTTTCCTCTCCAGTTTACTGGACAAGTAAAACCTTTGCAAAAACTAGACAAACTGTTGGGCTACAGAAAAAGATTAAGTTGTAGTTGTCAAGATGCTTTCCATCATCTTTTTCTACTGTTGAATGTGTTTAAATGTTTACCTGTACAAAGGAAGGAAAAAAACTAATAATCAAGTTCTTTTAGAATAAAAATGCAGATTTTTTTTTATGTCAGTTACCTACATCTGTATTAATATGTCTAGCACTTTGATAAGCCCTTTTAAATTCAATTTGAAATTGACAACCTAGATTAACTTCTTATAAATACGTTTTTACATCAAATAAAACTAGGCGAGAAGGTACTGCCTTTTTTTTTTTCCATACTAAAGAGACCTAACTTCAAACATTATTAAAGTCACAGTATCACATAGTGATTTAGAAATGTATACTGCTTGCATTTTCAGAAGGAAGCAAATTATTTTCACTTAATGTATCTACAAAAATGCTTTTACATTAACCACCCTAGATTTTAGTGAAGCCAATACACTCACACAAAGTATTCCGGTTAATTAGTTGGTTAGAATGAAAAAATGGCTAAAGCTAAAACAACAAAAAGACCCCCAACTTTTATCTATAACTAAAGAAAGTGAAAAAGAGAAGACATGCAGCTTCTAACAAAAACCCCAAATCCCACACACTGAAGATCCTGGAGGCACCTTTTCAAAACCATGTTATCTAAAAGCTGACAGGAGTTTTTGAATATTCTACTAAGCACCTAAAACATTGTTATGACTAATAAAAATTAATCAATTTGTTAATTAAAATATTTGCTAAAGATTTATTATTAGTATTTATAGTTAAATGAAGAATACTTTCAGGAAAATAAAGTTTAAAAAGTGGTGAAGAGTTCCCATCCAAATGCAGCGTAACTTAAAAAAAAACAAACCAAAACACACCACAACACACATGAGAAAAAATAAAACCAGTAAATAAAAGGTATTGCTTCTACAGTTTAAAATAAAAAAAAAATACTTAGAACTTTGTTATGTGTTTATTAATATTTATGTAATTGCTGATATGGGATAAAGCATAACTTTAGTACAATAGCTGTATTTAATAGCAAATGAACATATTGTCTTTGTTGTTAAACTGCTGTTGTTAACAGCAAAAACAAACTAATGTTTACAGATTTTTTTTCCCTAAAGAGTAAAAATATAAAAGCATATTAAAATTCAAGTACATCTAAGTACAACTTTAATAAACTACTGTTTTAAACAGTACATACAGCCAATGGAATAGTTTTTACTAAAGCATTCTCTGATAAAAACCTAACATTTATTTATATCTTGCTTAGTTAAAAATATTTGCCCTGGCTCTTTGTGTCATAAAACTGCAATGTGCACTTTAAAACAAACAAACAAAAACAAGGACAAAAAATTGCTTGGATAATTTTTTTTCTTTTCTTGGTACACAGTATTAGAAACAGACTTTCCCCCCCCGTTCTCACACTCTCTCACACTTTATTCACAGCAAAGAGTTCTTGCATGCTAACAGCATACAAGTCAAGGTGCACAACAATCATCAAAGCGAAAAAGGGAGTAATTCTGGACTGCCATGCAAAAAGTCAGCTGCTTACTAAGCAAATGAATGCATTAGTTTGTATGGAGAAACAGATTTTTCTAACTTAGCAGACCTCCACAACTTACTTATTTCTAACTTAAGATACCTCTGCAAGTTTTAACAGTGTTTCTCCCTGACATATGCTCTAAAGATTTCTGCTTCAAAATGGCTGATTTATAATCTTATGTAAAAGTCACTTTGGGAACTTTCACTTGCTTACATTTATGCTCATTTATTCTGAACCATGAAAACAGCTGCAGTATCAAAAAATTACAGGCACAAATCCAAAAGACTTAAAATAATCTAAATGAGCACTATTTTGAAAAATACTCAATTCTGACACTCTGCCTCGACAACTGAATGAGCAAATATAAAAATAGTCCAGAACACAGTCAACTCTTTAAAAGGAAGGAACAGCACATTTTAACACATGCACCTTCTCTGCTTCTATCATTGTAGTAGTTCTACATTTTCTCTCTACAGCTGCCATTTGATAAATCCACTTCAGAGGTATCCAAAAGTTATTTTACACAAACTTCTCTAACGTTTACCACCAAATATGAGATAATATTTCAAATTATTTCAGCACATGCTTTTAGAATCACAAACACATCACAATCTTTTGGTGTTTTTTTTCAGTATTCAAGAGGCACTAAGAGGATCCTACTTGTTCCCGAATCCCTCCTTTGGATACAGATGATTCCCAAAGAAAAGTCATATGGAATCCATATGCATTTTTCAGAGCACTGTTAGAGTAAACCAGAAAGAACGAGTAGCAGCAAATAACTGGTTTCTACCAAAAGGTTTTTATAATGAAGACTGGCTGTATAAAATACTTCCAGAACTACTTTCCTCTGAGTGCATTTCAACAATAAAGTGAATTTAATTCAGTCTTGAATACGAAAAGAAAGCAACAATAAAATATAACAATATGCATACAGACATTTTAGTGGCAGATTTAACTAGCTGAACATATACTATATTTTAAAAACTTCTTCATAATTGTTGTGTTGTCTTTTGACCAGGACCTGTAGTGATAGGAAAAGGGCCAACAGTTTTAAACTGAAAGAAGGTAAATTTAGATTGGATATAAGGACTAAATTTTTTTAATTGTTTTTTTTTGTTGTTGTTTTTTTTGGGTTTTTTTACAGAGAATGTGGTGAGACAATAGAATAAGCTGCCCAGAGAACTTGTGAATGTCCCATTGCTAGAAGTGTTCAAGGCCAGGTTAGATGGGGCATTTGAGCAACTTGATCTAGTGGTAGGTGTCCATGTCCATGGCAGGGGGGTTGGAACTAGATGGACTTTAAAGGTCCCTTCCAACACAGGCCATCCTATGATCGCAACCTCTTAATACACCCACGGACCTTCTAAGCTTTTTAAAAAGGCACCTTGCTGCTTTCTCTCATAGTTCTGTTCACAGTTGAAAGGACTTTACAAGTACCCTCATTAACCTCCTCAAGCGCTTTCCTTCCATGCTACTGCCAGAAAGCCAAAACATCAGCCAAAAATAGTTAACACAGTACAGCACTGACACAGCCCGTGTTCTGTTTCCCTGCATTCCTGGGCATGGATCTGTTGGCCCTTCTTCTCTGGTGAGAAAAGGGCTTCTATGTCAGACAGCCCAGCTTTTATGTGCACTGCCTCACACAACAGAAATCTGGTCCGCAACAGTGGGTTGTAGCTGCCATAAGATTTGTCTTTTAATTGGAAGTCTTTAGTACACTTTAAGTGCATTTTGCATTATTAGATAACCCTGCGTGCACAGCATTTGTTTACTTTACTAGAACATCTTCGGACAACTGCATTCTCTTAGTGAGAAAACTACCAACTTTCATCTCAAAGTTTGTGGCACACAGCGTCTGGGGCCAAAAGACTGACATCTGAGAACAGCCGAACACCTGAAACTTCCAGACACATGAAAAACCTGAAGTTGTAGGTGAAGACGTGGCACCTGTAGCAGGACATCCACCCTTTACAGCCCTTCATCACGGTAACGATGCCGAGTACTCAGCTATCCGCGGCAACCCCCTGCACAGCGCTGAGCCGAAAGGGCTGGTTAGGAAAGCGGGGACAAACGAGTGCTGAGCTTCAGCGGGCACCCCCGGCCTCGCCGTCAGGCATCACCAGCTGTGGCCACCGGGCAGGGGTGCATGGCCCTGTGGCCCGGCGGCTCTCCGCGGGACGTCGAGACTGCCAATGCACGCAGTCCCAAAGGGACTGCGGGTAACAGCCCCACCACAGCCACCCCCACAGACACCAGGCTGGGCCGGGCCGAACCGAGCCTCCAACTCCCCCACCCCACGGGGCGGACTCACCGCCCTCCTTGCCAGCGGCAACGCTGCCCTGACGGCGCTGAGGACACAAGAAGTCCCGAGCCGCCTCCAGGTCCTGGAAGTGGCCGAAAGGAACCAGGGCACATGACATGGTGCCGCCGGTACCACCGATAACACCAACACCGCCACCGCCCAACCCGGAAGCGGTCGCAGACTTCCCTCACGGCCGGCGCCGCGCAGCCTCACGCAGGACGCATGCGCTAAGATGCGCGCCGTGGGAGTCGTCACGTGAGCTCGGTGGCGTGGAATAATCGCGAGAGTATCAGCGAGCCTTCCTCCGACTTGGGCCGAGGTGTATCCGGCTGCAGCCACGGGGCGGCGAGGGCTGAGAGCGTGCGCGCGTGCGCCCTCTGGTACTCCGCCGGGCAGCGACGTGGCTGCTGGTGGTCACCGAACTGGCCGAGCAGAAAGGCGGCGGCGGCCGCTGCCTCCTCGCCGCGGTTCCTGAGGGGAATCGCGACCTACGTGTCTCGTGTCGCCCGTGTATTGCCCAGCCCTTGAGCCTGCAGCGGGAACGGGGCTGCTGGGAGGGCTTTGTCCTAGAGCAGCTGCCGTGTGCCTGCTGGGCTTGCTCTGCTGCCGGCCCCGGAGCGCCCGGCTAAGCCAGGGGAAGGAACAAGCGCCCAGTCTTGCGTTGTCTTTTTGATGGCCAGCTCGTTACGCAGTCAGTGACAGTAACTGGCGCGAGAGGTGCACCGGGGACAGTGACTCTCTGTCCTTGGCAGGGAAGACGAGACTGCTTCCCAGCCGGCTCAGGTCTAAACATAACAATAACGGTGTCGTCATTGTCAGGCCTAGTGAGTAATCGACACGGCCGTAAACACTTATGTTAGGATGAATAGGGAAACCATACAAACCCTTGGGATGAATAGGGAGCACACGCAGTGGGTTGTGAGGACAGGGTTTCTTTTGATCTGAATTGCTCTTGCTAATAGAAAGCTTTTATTTGGGTTTAATGTCAACCAATTCCTTCTGTGGACACTGAGACATCTTGGTGGCAGCAGTGATTACAATGAGTGAGATTTGCTATGGAGTGACATCAGCGTGGTGATACCCAGCCTCAAAAATCTCCCCTTAGGAGGAAAAAAAAAAAAAAAAAAAAAAAAAAGCATGTGAGAAGAACATCAGGAGATGTATTCTGGGTCTCAAACAGGAATTGCCCTGGCCACAGCCCTTTACATTTTTTTTATGTTCATGGTTCTTAGTTTACTATTTCTATATCATAAATTTATGATATATAAATGATATTATGATATATCAAATTTGT
>JANHGN010002892.1:23187-68500 GCA_024605025.1 Megaceryle maxima | reverse complement strand
AGCAATAGAACAAGAGGAAATGGCCTGAAGTTGAACCAGGGAAGGTTCAGGCTGAATATTAGGAAGAATTTCTTTACCGAAAGGGTTGTGAGGCATTGGAATAGCCTGCCCAGGGAGGTTGTGGAGTCACCATCTTTGGAGGTGTTTAAAAGACAGGTAGATGTTGTGCTTAGGGACATAGTTAAGTGGTTTTGATAGGGCTAGAAGTAAGGTTGGACTCAATGATCTTGAAATTGTCTTCCAGCCGAAACGATTCTGTGATTCTATAGCAACCTTTTTCTACTGCTCTTTCCACACTATTTAGGTAATGTACATTGATTCACAACATATATATGATATCTAGTTTATTTTGTCACAGTTGAAACAAAGGGAAGGCATAAAAACTCCAAGTAAATTTTAAGTAATGCAATGATTTCAAAAAGATAAGTCATGGAGAGATCAGGCTGCAGAGACCTGAGTTAGCCAAGGTGACATAATAGGAAGAAAAAATTTGCACATGCAAATATGTAGCTTTTTTTTTGCTTTTGATATTTTAGATAGCTCCAGGGATGAAATACTTCTCAGAATTCCACAGATTACTAAATGAGATTAGCAAGTAACTATCTTGCAAAACAGACAAAAATGATGCAATCACTACATTTATAAGAGGAATCTAAAAAGCAACTTTCAGGCACTTAGGCTGGGATTTGTACATACCTGCAGCTTCCTTTTCTTCCTTGAGAGACTTCCTGTCCAGTCACTAATGCGTCGCATTCGGTTTTTCAATGTATCCTTCTTGGATGCATCCTCATTGAGGGGCTTGGACTTTCTGCATGGGAGCGTGTAGGAAGAGTACTGTGCAGGACTTCCCTGCTCTACCCTGGAGGGAACGTCAATGTCTGAGGCAAATGAGACACGGTTGCTTAGAGTACCATGAGTGTCAACATATTCATCAGACAGCCTGATACCAGGTGGAGGAGTGATTTCCAAATTTGTATCCTTATAGAGATCTCGGAGTGAGGAAAGAGATGAACTTTGGTTGAAAGACTTCTTGTTGTCACTTGCTGGGAAACTGGCATGAATGCTTGTATCTGGAGTGCTCCTGGTCAAATATGGGCCATCCAACTCATTGATTTCCCCAGCATTTCCCCAGAGAGAGTCATACCATGAAGACTCAGAGCTGAGGGAGCTTCCTTTACTAGATCGAAGCCTTGAATCAGTAGGTGACAGACGGCTTGAAGAACAGTCTGCACTGGAGTTCCTCCTGACATCCAGCAGGTTATTTGGCTTAGATTCCAAAGCAGGTGAATACCTCAGCAACTGGACCGGTCCACCGGACTCCTCAGTCGGTACCTTGCTGTTGCTGCTGTTGTGGAACTCAACCCTCAAGCAACCATCCAGCTTCCCCAGTGTTTTAATGAGAACTTTTGGACTCCTCCTGTCCTCTGATGGGGAGGTTGATGCAAGGTTCTCATTCTTGCCATAGCAATTTAAAATGTGTCCATTGCATTCTCGAGAGGCAGAGTGATTACTTCCAGCTTGAAGGCCAATATAGTGGAAACCATTCTCAGGTAAAAACATTGAGTTATTTCCTTGGCAGTAGTCCCCTGAGGCATTTATCCCATGTTTGGCATGAGCATTGCTTTTAGAGACCTTCACCACAGTGTCACTGAGTCTAGATGAGTATGGCTGACTACTCTTGAAGTGAGAAAGGCAGCTTCTGGCAAGGGACCTTGATTTGTAGTTTGAACCACTACTGGTGTGTCCCCATCCATGCACAGAGCAAGACTTTTCATCTTTAGCATGAATGCTGCGAATTTTCAGAGAGCAAGGCTTCTGCTTGGCACCAGCTGTAGCAGCAGCATGATTTTTTGATCCCTGAAGACTGTATTGGCTTTCTGAGTTCCCCATTTTACACTAAATTGAAAAGAGTTTCATTAGAAACAATAGCTAGAAGATAAAGCAAAAAGTAACAGCCCATTTTTACCCTCTACACAGGAAAAGTGTCTTTTTAAAAAAGGATACAAACCAATTGCTTAAAAAAAAAAAAAAAAAAAAAGAAAAAGATGTTAAATAACCATTTACAACATTACATTAATAACTAAACTTATTTTAGGGGCAGGCTAGGAAAGCCTATTCTCTGTATGGTTCATTACCCCTATGTTTAAAGCTGGAATCTAACTCCATTCAAATCATGTCAACACCTTTCTCCACCCACGCCCTTGGCAACATCCTTTTCTTAAAACTTATAAAATCTCTGGCTCCCAAGAACAATGGCATAATGAAAGGGAGACAGAAAGATAATCATAACTTAGATGTAAAGAGAACTACACTTTCAGAGAAATACCTTCTGCCAGGAGACAAGCCCACTATAGTTTCAGCTTTACTGGTTTCTATGCAGCCAAGTGTTACCTCAATAAACTGTTCAGCAACCCCCAACTCTGTGTTTAAATGGAGTCAATCCAGGAGAAGGAAAAAAAAAAAGCCAAAAAAACCCAAACCAAAACAAAAACTTACTTGGTTAGTGAATATCCTCATCTTCCATTACAACACAAAACTGCATTATGTTCATTCAGCACAGTGAGGTTCAATAGTTCACTTAGTAAAACACTTTACAGCTTTTTACTGATTTCACAGTGAGTAGCATACACTGGGGCAGCCAAATTGTCCCAGTGAGATGACTGAAGATTTTGGACCTACATAAGTGCACCCCTAGGTAAAAATGATCAATCTGTCCTTTTTGTTACTTGGAGTGAATCTTCACTGTTTGTAATTTACAGAAACATCATCAAAGCTCTTTTTTCATGAGCATTATGCTTCTTTGCATGTTGGATCTCAGACTATCACACTTAGGAGAATACACTGCAGCCTCATTAACACTTTGTCAAAATAAGCCAGTAACTGTGAAAGTACAGTTTATCTTCTAGAGTCTCTGTGCATTTTAACATCCCTACTTCCAGCTCTTAGCACATATTATGGAAAGCATAGTAAAAAATGAAGAGCAAACCTTTAGGATCACCCTTAGACACAGGCACGGTTAGCAGTTAGCACGCTCTGCATTGTTGTCGTGGCCAGCCACTACACTTGCAAACCTGGATGGAGTTGCATGCAGTCTTCCTAGGAAACACCAAAAAGACAAAAAAGGGCTTTCAGTCAAATAGAACTTACACTTTATTATAGATGTAAGAAAAACGAATTAAAAAAAAAAAAAAAAAAAAAAAGTCAGAAGTTGCAAATGGAGATCTGGTTACGGGAATTCCCAGACATTAGATATATACTTTTATAAACATACATTAACAACTGACAGTGAATTAATACAATGAAATCAATGTTTGGCTAAGCTTTTTATTTTCTAATTCTGTCCTTCTCCCCTTTCACTGACAAGATAGGGCAAACTTTAAGTCTCCTCCAGTTTTTCTTTTTTGAAGATCAATTACAGATGGCAGGACTGTGCAGTGATCCACACCAGTGTGGACAAACTGATCAGAGCCATGTCCTGTAGCATCTGTTTCTCCTTCCCCATGCCTGGATTCCAACTATGACCGTTGCAGTGAAAGGCCACCATGCCATTCACTGCACCAACCACCCAGCAACCTTCCTGTTAATCCACCATTAAAACAAGAAAAAAGCAGCACCAAGCACTACACACACCCAAAGGTAACAAGATTTAAGTTCTTCCTGACCATCAGAATGTGTCAGCTCTTCACTTGGCACACAAAGGCCACAACTCAAAACAAAAGGGCAGAAGCTGAACCTCACAGAACACATCAGCAGTTTAGGGATTGAAACACTCGGTAGAAAAGAAGCAGTACAAGAATTTAGGCTCAGTTTTGGAACATACGTTTTAGCTGGTAACCATTCTTAATACACTACCCCCAAAAATATTCTTTTCTGCGTAAATTCAATGGCTACTGTTTATAATTTTCAATTGAATACATACTTGATTTGAACAAGCAGAGTTTTGCTCTTTGTGGCTATTTACTTTATAAGAGCCTTGAAGATATTTAAAGGAATTCACTGGTAACCTAGGTAATTTGTTAACCCTACCAAAAGCAAGGTAAAAGTTGCAAACTAGAACTAAAAACAGTCTCAACAGCAAGCCTACAAAAAGGTTAGCAAATAAATGATGTAGAAGAGATATATGCTTTTGGATCATGCCAGAGACACTACAGAGCATCACAGCTGTTATCACAATTTCATCACTTGATGAAACATACAAGCCACAGAAATTTCATCTTCCACTCAAAACAAACAAACAAACAAAAATCTGTTTAACCTGTTTATTCTTCTTATTTGGAAGGTTGCTATTTAGGACACCCTTGCCTTGCACATTTGATTCAGCTATGCTGCTAAGTATAAACAGTTTCTAAAATGTCATATGCAACATAGATTGAACAGAAGACTTTCAGTGAAAGGTAAACAGAACACAACACACAAAATTCCTATGCTCCAAGCTGCTGAACAAACAGCAAATCCCCAGCAAAACTGCCTTCCTTGATCCAGAAGGCACAGACCACAAACAAGCAATGAGTTTACATTCAGAATTCTTCATGTGGGAGCAGAAAGTACATTCAACAAGGGGGCTTTGAAAGGCTTATATCTATTCATAAGGGAACACTGAACGCAATTTGTCTAAAGAAACAGGCAAAAAGACCATCTGGTCTCCATAGTGATTGTGCAATGGTTAGGTAATCCTTTTAACAGAGTGGCTAGTGAGCAAGCTGCTGTCATGAACCTCAGAAGATAGACATTCAATTCGTCAAGGCTCGAGCTGCTGCTACAGGGTCCATTGTACATGTCTGATCCAATACACAGGTCATATAATGGGTGAACGAATAAATTTATCTCAAGGTACAATGTCTACAAAATAGTGTCTCAGTCTGTGCAGGAATCAGTCAGCAGTACAACAGAACAGTCAATAAATCCTACAGAAATAGCCCCGAGGGATTTTTATCACCATCCCATCCATCCAGAAAGCTACGGCAGGCTAAATATTCACACATGCTGCGATAACCAATCGGGGGATCTGTGAGGCTGCACAAAGATAGTCATCCTGAAAATCAGCTGCAATGCCTTTCTCTTGCCTCGCACTTGCGTGGAGGGATTTACTTTCTGCTAATTACAGTGGGGGTGGGAGCTAAGCAAGTCAGCTTGTGCCCAAAGGCAGTGGGACACCAGGGCAGAAGGGTGGTCATGGACAAGCTCTGGCTGTGCTCACTCCAAACACACATTTTACACTATTTGAACTGTCGAAGCACTGGAAATTACAGTGCAGGGAACAAGTGTTGAGCTTCCCCTGAATTTCTCACAGTAACCTACCATCACAGAAGACAAAGTGCTTTTCTCTCTTCCTATGCCAAGGGTTGAACACTTCTTGTGAGCAAAACCAGTTTCTATTAATATTTTCTGCAACAATAATTAGCATATTTAGAAAGCTGAAGATTATGAGTTTATTGGGTTTTCAATTATACCCACATTCCCTAAAAAAGTTTTAAATCTTCACCCTGGTTCCCCCTGACACATTCAAAAAACACAGCTATGCAAACATACTCATCCGGGAGTCCCACCATCCCCACCACACCCAATAATTAATGCAAATCGTAACTCCAGAGCTAAAATTGTATTTGCCCCCCTTGGGGTTTCTCCATATAAAGTTACCCTAGACTTTTTTGGCTCTGAAAAACAAACATGCAAGCTCAGGAGTCATTCTGGAAAAGAGCCTGCCACCTATATTCCCTCATTAACACCACTGCGGGTGGACTGCTTTATAAATTCTAGAGGGGAGAGTGCCTTTTTTAAGATGAAGGTAAGCGCGTGTACAAGTAGTGCTCTGCAATTGCACCAGGGCTTTCCTCTCCAGGCTTAATCTCTCAAAATAAAGGTTTCAAAGCTTGACTTGCTAACCATACTGAAAGCAAAACTGAACCATAACAACAATTTCCCAGTACTAGGTATGCTTATGAGATACCACAAGAAATTAAGAATTAGTGGGAGACCTGAGTCAAGAGAGACAGGTTTCTGTGCTGGTCTCACATCTGCTATAGCAGGAACAGACACCGAACATGATTTTGCTACTGCCAGCCATCTGCTTCCAGGATAGTCACACTAACCAGGCTAAGACTTTCTAAAACTACAGATCAGAAAATGGCAAGCTCCAGACTAACAAGAGGCAAGCACAGAACTGTAAGTAGACCAAATGCTCCACAATCAAGAGTCAGCATCAGATAGTGGCCATATACCAGTTACAAAAAGCAAGAGATTGTGGTAGCATCTTCCTAAGGAGGTTCAGCAGATTTTCCTGAGTGGGGAACAACAATCTCACCAGTCTGGATGTTGTAAGAGCTCAAATAATATCAGCTCCTGAAATGTTAAGCTTCATCCTGGACCAAGAAGTTACCCACATGAGGCACAAACACATGCACCAAAGCTATCTCTCTGATTTATTTTGGTGCCATTATTCCTCTGGATGGCTGGTGACAAGGAACCTTCATTGGCAGACTAAGTGATATATAAACCATTTAATCCCTGATGAAACTTCCCTGAAAATCTTCTGATGAGGTAGAGGGAAGTTGATTATCACTTGACTAAGCATGGCAGCAGTGCAAAAATGGGGGGAAAAAAAAATTCAAAAAAAAATAAAGAACAGTATGAATCAGTTCAGATGAGGAGATCATCCCATCAAATTAGCACCACTGAGTTAAGACTCATTAAGAGACACAGGAACTCATGAGAGTTTTCAGCATTACCAGGAACAATAACACTTCATGCACAATAGAAGGTCTTAAATGTAAAACCTCCTGTCTTTAACAAGAAAAAAGCTTTTAAAAGAAATGCTAGATTAAGAACTAGAGAATAAGTAACAGCTGGAGCTAGCTGCTTCACCTCTAAAAAATAAGAGCCTACATACTTTCAGTTCTTTACAATAACACACTGGGATGCAATTACATCCTTTTTACATCCTTTTTACAAAGGCCCTTCCATGAGAAAATGACATAAAATTATTCAAGAAAGAAATACACTAACCAAGTATTTTATTCCTACTTGTTGCTTAAGCAGCAACTATGTGTCACAACCTCTTCAGACTTTCTTCAGCAATGGGAAGACTGGTACCTGCATCAGTGTGGTACCTTTCAAGAGGCAATAAATCCAACTCTCAGGCACCTGCCACTGGGCACAGTCCCTCACAATCATCTGCATAAACATCTGCCAAAGAAAGGCAGAGCTTCAGCTTGCTTTGCTGTGATATAAATACTTAAACAAAGGGCCTTTATAAGCAAAGGACAGATTATATCCCATTAACTACTCACTAATAATGAAGCAAGAGGAGAGACTCATGTAAGTTTCCTGCCGTGTTGGAAGATTTTTATTTCCATGAGGGCAGGTGGAAGGATGGGGCAAGGAAGGAACAGACCAGTCTTTTTTCAGTGGTGCCCAGTGATGGGACAAGAGGTAACGGGCACAAACTTGGAATACAGAATGTTCCATCCAAACATGAGAAGGAATGTCTTTACTTTGAGCATGGCAGAGCACTGGAATTGGCTGCCCAAAGAGGTGGTGGAGTCTCTGTCTCTGGAGACTTTCAAAACCCACCTGGACATGTTCCTGTGCAATCTGCTCTAAGTGAACCTGCTCTGGCAGGCGGATTGGACTAGATGGTCTCCAGAGGTCCCTTTCAACCCCTATAATTTTATGATTTTATGTAAGGACTCCCCGTCACAGAGCAGGACATGTGACCACCTCCAGGCTGCACATGGTAGAATGGGGAGGCATGGAGAAAAGGCAGCATGAGGGTCTTTACATAGGCAGCTGCTCTGACTCTGTGGTTCATAAGAGCACCACAGGAGACACTCATCAGGATTAGTGGAGGTGGGATAATGTAGAATGTGAAAGTATTTCAGAGCAATAAAAAAGGAAACAAAAAGCCTCCTGATTTATATGAAATGACTAACTTGTTTTCTTTTAATGGCAGATCTAGCTAGAAATGTTGCAGGCTTTGATGTACAGCAACTATGTTAGTGAGTTTTTACATCAGGAAAAGTGTTTTTGAGGGGTTGTTTGTTGTTTGGTTGTTTTTTTTAATTAACAGAGCAATTCCTATTTTTCTTTCAAACTACTTTTACTTTCTCTTTCACCTAATGAGTAAAACACTGTCCATTTTCAATGGCTTATAAAGTTTAGAAATTGCATAGAAATATCTTTCAGATACTAATGTGTCGATACATTTTGCAAAGACTCAATGTGCTTTGTGAATTCTTACAGGGATACAGAATTACATGTTTTAAGTTTTAATTAACTTTTAATCTACTTTGGTTTTTAATATGAAAGTAATACAGAATGCTAGAATGTGAACCTGCCCAGCCCTTCCTGCATAGCTGTGTATGGATGGATACATGATATTAATGAGGGAGGCAGGTTAGCACAACACTGTAGCTGGATTAAATGTGGAGTTTCTTACTGGAAACAATTTACTGTATTTTTTAGAACTACGCACTTTGGTCACATGCTTCCACAAATCAGAAGCAGATTTCTTATTCCTGCAATCTCAATCACATTCCTATTACAAAAATATACCATAATAATTATACTGTGGTATTCTTGGCAGGATATTTTGCATTATATACCACTGTATTCAAAGAATGAATAACTAAAACACCACAAATATGTCTTTCTTTTAAAAAATAGGACTATATTGCTTTAAAAACCCAATCTGAAGCCAGAATTCCTCACTCATTAATCACTTCAGAGTTATAGCCTCCTGTATTAGGAACTGTTTGGCAACTCACAGATCAAATTAAAACCAACAGTTTTTCTCATTAAACATAAGGAGTCATTATGATCCCAGGCACTTCTTTTCATGCTACATTGCATATAGACTCCTAATTTCACAATCAAAATCAAGCAAGAAGAGGACAATCTCCTTTTCCGCTTCCTTCTCTTAATGTCAACAGGTCTACACTGCATCCCAGATACATCACATCAGAATTAGACATCCTGTACCTGGGACATGATTCCTTCTTTTACTCAACTCATTCTTCTGGGTACAAGATATTGGCAGCTTAATTAAATTATGCTTTATAGCTTTCAAGTTAGTGCAATATGGAAAGTTGAGTCAAGCCTGAAGATCCTTATCATATTACACCAGTGCTGATACTGTCTAAATCTCTAGGGACTTATTTTTCTTTGTCAGGAAAAACAAATTTAACCATTTGTAAATGTTATTGAATTTACACACAATGGCTAAAGTGCACATCCATTTAAATAAAAGCCATTAAGCTTGTTAAAAAAAACCCCACGAATGCCAACTCACATCTTGGCTTAATGCAGTAGCTGCAGTAGTTAAAGAGTTGATATGTCAAAGAGTCTATTTCCTGCCCTTGAAAGAGAAATGAACTCAGTGATCTGAAGTGCCTTTTCTTCTCCACCTACTCCGGTTGTAAGCACACTGGTAGGTCCTGATGCAGATTAATGTGGTGCTTTCAAGGGATTTCAAGGCCTGGGGCCTCAGGCAGGGAGGATGGTGCACATGAAAGATGCTCCAAGCAGGGGAGCCTCAGCTCCAGCCCTGCTGCCTGCCCTGTGGAGTAACAGCACTTCAGAGACCAAGCACAGGTTTGCAGACTTCCTGCCTGAGCTTAGACAAACTCCTGAAGAGTTCTCTGCCTTAGTCCTCCTTATTTATGGTAACAACAGGAGGTGAGTCTGGGGCTTTCTGGTTAAACTGGGATTGCCAAATCCCCACCAGGAATATCTGCCCTTCTCGTCTGCTTCAGTAGCAACCAGTTCACGCTGTCAAATATAACCCTAGTCAGCAGGCAACTACAGGGATATTCTCTCACAGCTACCCACCAAAACTGTAGGTGCCGAAACATCAGCTTTGGAGAGGGTAGGAGAAAGGTTATTTTTGGACCAGGTCCCAGTTTACAACACCATACCCCAACCAGCCCCCTGGACCCTACCAAAAGGAGGAGCAAACGGCAGCAAGGACAAGCCATCCCAGGCAGGAACATTAACCATTCTGCTCCCAAAGACCCTTTCTGATGTACTACCTTCCAAGTCTATTGGACCAACTGTTAACCCTTGACACCAGAGAAAAACTTCCAGTACCAACTAGTAGGTCACTGTGCTTCTGGATGAGGGACAGAGGCTGGGATGGCTGCAAGACTCCCTGCCTGCCACCTATTACAGAGCTTGCTCCACAAGCAGGAGGGGGAAACCATGCTGCATTTGGCATAGTCTTTTCTACTTCTCAGTTTACACATCCATAAACACCTGAGGGTGTCGATTCCAAAGTAAATGCTTTCCCACCTTCGGCCCTGGAACTTCCGGAGGAGGATAGAGGATCTGGGAGTCAGACAGCAGAAGTAAACTTGAGACACATTCCCTTAGAAAATTAAAAACAGATCTTGTTTTTTGCATGCCAAGAACCCGACAGCAGTAATGCAGTTTAGGGCTTCCTTTCTTGTACCCCTGTAGTACTGGTACGTCAATCACAATCGCTTTGCAGCTTCACAGCTAGAGAGCAAACTATTCAGAGAGAATCCTCTCTTCCGTGCTAAGTGGATACTGTTAAAGGTGAACAGATTAAAAAAAAAAAAATTCCATTTCTCGCCTCTAACTAGTGATTTGCTATACAATGTACAATGCCACCAAATCATCCACCCTAAAGGGAAAGAAGTGCATGGTTTCCAGAATGAAGTCACCAGTGCATAAAATTAAGTCTGACCACATCAGCAACAAGCATAAACAAAGTAGCAAACGTTGCATTGCACAATCAATTAATCATTCCCCTCTTAAAAAAAAATTTAAATAAAGGGGGAAGGTGAAGGGGAGGTAACTTCTCCATTTCTTGGGCATCTCCCTCTTTTTTATTTTTTTCTGTGCCATGGAACATAACAGCTTCACAATTTGTGTACAATTACTTATTAAAAACCTACGTACTATTAAAAAAAAAAAAAAAAAAACTATGTAGAAAGATAAAAAACTGTGCAGGACCTAACTCTGTCAGATGCAAAACTCTGGTTTTCCATATCATCCCAGTTCAGTGTTAGTACTAATGTTGACTGAAACTTTCCTCTAACACTTCACAAATGTACAACCCTCACTTGGGCACACTGCCTGTTTATTGCAAGTTACTTTAACTGTTACTGAGAATGGACAAAAAGAAAAAAAAAAAAATTCAGCAGGATTATTAATTATATATTAGGAGAGTCACTTTTAATGTTGCAGAAACTGTAGCACTCAAATGTACTTTCTCATACTTAGTCTTTAAAAAAACCCAACATAATCCAGCTCCATTGTAACAGAGCTGTAAAGTAATCCTAGTGGTGGTTTATTTAGCAGTTCAGGCAATTGAGTTTGACAGATGACCACCAAAAACTATTTTCTGAAGGAAAACCATTCATCGTGGGTGCAGTCAGCAATAGCAGAGGCAGCATGGGGGCTGCAAGTCCTGGCACTTGCAGCAGCCCACTCTGATCCCTGCTTTTAGAGGCTTCCCAAGTCCTTCCCCTACCTCTCTTCCAGTTCTTCAGGTCTGGCCAGCAGCTGGCAAGCAGAGGACTGACCACTTTCCCACAGCATCTCCCTCCCTGGCTCAAGTGCCCCTTCCCACTCCTGCTTACCTTCAGGGCTCTACTGGCTTCAGCCTCCCAGCTGCCTCGGCTCTGCTGCAGGGACAGGGACACGCAGACACAGGGACTCTCCCCACCCTGGGCATGCCAGGAAACTCTGCCTAACACTTCAAAACGCTCAGCCGTTAGGAACTAAAAACAGATCCTGCGTGAGGCTGGATGTATTTTTGTCTGCAGGCTACACACCCTCCTGCCATTCAATTTTTTCCATTGGTGGAACAGCATGATGCAGACTTAACCAGAGGGTGGTTTTCCACGGGCTGCCTGAAACGATTACACGGGCCGGGCTGCCACGATGCTGGGCAGCCGCCGGGGAATACGCCGTGACTGGGCTCTTGTCTGACCCCACATTCCTCAGCCGCTAGGCTGCTTCCACAGGAAAGCTGCTCGGAAGACTGCTGATCCAAGAAGGGTTTGCTTGCCTGAAGGTAGCTCCGTGGTCTCTTTATTATTATTTTTGGTCTTTCGGGTTTTTCCCTCCCTCCCTTTTTTTTTTTCTTAACTGGCTAGGAGGGAGTAGGTATTCCTAACATTCTTGTGTGAGATGCCCTGACAAAAACATAACTCCCCAAACCACAGCGGGAAAGTTGTAGTCATGAAAACCCACTCTTAAGAGTGGCTCTCAGTCGCATTTAACGACTCTGCACAATGCAACCACAAACTCCAGCAGTCTCCTCCTTGCTGCTTTCTTTTGTCGGACTTTTTGTACTATCCCATGGAGAAAATTAATTGTTCTTTAATGACTATCCTCAGATAAAACACATCTCTTTAGATGCAAATGATATCCCCAAGTTTCAATATACAGAGCTAGGCTGTTAAATCTGTAGTTAAGCGCGTGAACAATCACTTTATTATCAGAAAGCTCAACACTTCATTGATTGCAGCAACAGTTGGTGAACAAACTCACACAAAAACACTGCATTTATTCAAATAATCTAATAAAATTCCAGAGTCACATTCAAGTGCCAAGCATGAAAATAAAGCCAAATTACACTGCAGATTACATATTCAGTTGAAAAGAAACACATGAACACCATAATAGAAATCATTAGTAATCTACAAAAGCCCCAAATCAATATTTATACCCACAAAAATGAAATAATTTGCATAGTAACACATGCATCACCACCTAAAAGTGCACCTCTGTTTCACTGTGTTCACTATCCTGTCTCATTACAGAGGAAACTGGAACCCAGCAGCTTTGGAGTAATTTGGAACAGAATTCTATTTAATCTCCAAAACCCAGTTATACTTACCTCCTCCACTGAAAGATGACTTGACTCTCTTGTCAAACTTCACAGACTGACAATATTAGCACTGAATATGTCGTCTCATCATGGCAAAGGTCAAATCCTTCTTTGAATTCCACTGATCTCAATTAAGTTTTCCTTAAGTGAGTTCCACAGGTTAGTTTTTGTAAAACTTTACAGAGCCATGCATAACTTACGCCCATACTCCTAAATATACATCTGAGAGCTTCACATCTGCTTGCTCTGGTAATAACTTTTCTCTTTGTGAAAAGCAGACTATTTTCTTTTCCTGTTCCCAGTACAGTTATATTCTCTTCACTTAGTGTTGCTGTGGTTCAGTTATTTCACTAACAGGCCTGATCGAAGTCCTGGGACTAATATGGAAGCAATGATAGCTCACAAGTCAAAGCATCAAGTCTCTCTGAGAAGCAGTAATTGGCCTCTGGTCCCATCCCCCTTTTCACACAGAGTACTGCATTTCTCCAGGAGTCCACTTCTTAGTTCACAGAATCACAGAACAGTAGGGGTTTGGAGGGACCTCTGGAGACCATCTAGTCCAGCCCTCCTGCTAGAGCAGGATCACCTAGGGCAGGTTGCACAGAAATGCTTCCAGGTGGGTTTTGAAAGTCTGCAGAGGAGGAGACTCCACAACCTCTCTGGGCAGCCTGTTCCAGTGCTCCATCACCCTCACAGTAAAGTTTTTCCTGATGTTGAGGTGGAACTTCCTGTGTTCCACTTTATTCCCAATGTTCCTTATTCTATCACTGGGCACCACTGAAAAGACACTGGCCCTATCCTCTTGACACCCACCCTTCAGATATTAATAAATATTGGTAAGATCCCCTCTCAGCCTCTCTTCTCCAGGCTAAGCAGTCCCAGATCTCTCAGCCTTTCTTTGTAAGAAAGATGTTCCAAGAGATTTGATTAGAGAAACCACATTTGAATGCTTGCTTAGATAAGGTTAGCCTCCAACTAGCCCAGAAGCCTTTTGTAATCACCTATTTTGTTGAATTTATCTTTCTTAACAATGAATGTTCAGAAGTATAAATACATAATACTAAATAAATTCCCAAACTTGCCTCTCCAGTACTCTGTTCAATAATAGCAATTCTTCCCTAACTCAGTGAAAAATACCCAGACCAACATAACCTAAGATCCAGTTGAAGCACATTAGTGGATCACAATCCTGCAGCAACAGGTAATAAAGCTGTTCAATAGCTTCCTCTTTCATTTTCAGTGGGTGACTCCCAAATGTCAACAGGCATTAGTGCAAAGCGTTTAGCTCTGTACTTTCTCCTCCTTCAAGTTCACTGCATTTGATCATTTCAGTCCTAGGGGTCATTCAACAATTTACTACATTATTTCTAATCTACCTGTGTATTTACTGCATCTCCCTCTATTTATCAGCAAATTTCATCAACATATTCCCTCTTTCTACGACAAGCCAACCAAAGTTCATTCCGTTTGGTCTCAAGACTTGAGTTGATACCCTGCAAGGTTCTTCTACTTTTGCTTCCACCTCTATCCTACTCGCCTGATTACTTTTAGTACAATGACATTACACACTGAAGGCATCCTTTTCTGACTTCTACTTGACTTACATGGAGCTTTAACATCCTTCATGACAGGGCTGTTTTGAGTGCCATCCCATGACCATGTGGCTTCCTCCTGCCTTGCTCTTTGAGGAGCTCCTTTGGGAGTAGGCAGGACAGGTTGACAGGGCTTTGGTACAGTCTAGCTCATGGGTTATACAATGAGGGTCCTTCTTTAGACCCCCAAAACTGAGTCTCCACATCCACCTTGTACCCCTTTTCTCATCTGCTGCCTTGCCATTATCAACTTGGGAAAATCTGATAATGAAATATTCTCTGGAGATCAACAAGGAGTAGACAAGCTACATGCTGAACATAATAGGTTAATCTCCTGTTACCATGAGAAGTATTTATGTACCTCACAGTCTTCCACAAATGTATCATCACAACTTTGCTGGGAGGAAGAATGCCATTATCTTCATCTTCTAGAGAACTGCTAGGTAGGTCACACAGGAAATTAAAGGGTATTTCAATTCAGCAAGAGGAAACTCCATAGCTTGTGTTAATGTACATCTCTGCTAGCTTAATAGCTCTTAACATCTCTGTTTTGCAGTAAAAAAAAAAAAAGCTATAATTTGCTCAGGGAAGTCTGTAATGGAATTAAAAATTGTGCCTTGGATACCATGTTGTCTATATAAACACTCTAGATTAAAAAGATGTTATGAAGGCTGTATGTTAAATGTGTTCTATGGAGTGTCTTAAAGCAAGTAATATTTTTATAGGTGGGCATAAATGAATTATCAAAATTAAAGACAGCTCTTTTACCCTGTGTTGTACACTACTTCCACACTACAAAAATGTTTACATTTGATTTTGAACATGCTAAGACATCCCATTGTCACCATGGTTTTGTTTTGTAAGCAATGAAAATACACTAAGAAAAACAGAGAAAATGCAAATATCCCTAGCATTCCTGCTAAGAAGCTGACACTTCTCCTTCCCTAAAGTCAGCCCACTTTTATAAACAGATGCTACCTCTATAAAATATTTTTTCCTAGACACAGTCCAGTCAGTTGCTGAAAGACCAGTTCTCCTTTTTGCATCTTGCCCTCTCCAGACTGGCTCACTTGAAAGTGATATAGTTGAGCTCTATGAAAATTCATGATCCATAAGGTCCCCTTGGCCAATACTCAACAGACAGGCACTGGACGGAGAGACATGGTGAGATTTTGGTATTTTCTCATCATGGTTTAACCACAGACTGGCAGATGTGTACAGCAACTTCCCATGAAATGCAACACACATTCCAACATTCCCCAAAACAGAACATGTGTAGGAATTAAACACATCCAAGGTAGGAAATCGGGTTTCTCAAGTCAGAAACCTCTAATGTAGCTCTCAAGAAAGCCGCAAAGTTGTGCTATGCTAAGTGTAACTAAGCTTCTAAAAAGTAATTACATGTTATTGTCAACAAGATAATAACCAGAGATGAGTTTCGAAGCCTTGTTGATTTCATGACTAAAACATCTGAATCACTACACATCTGCTAGAGAAATATTCTCATTAAACCGTACTCAAAGGCTATACTTGGTATCTTTGGCCTTGAAGGGGAACTGCAGAAGAAATTCAGCCAGCAGTGAAGGGAAATCTTATACCACATGAAATTCCTCTAGAAGACATCAATTCATTTTCTGAGAACTTCTCACCTTTCTGCCAATCAGTGCTCACACACTAAGCTTCCTGGTCTCATCTGCAAATGTTTGTCAGATGGAAAAGGACAGAAGTAATTAAGGTAATTCATTATTTAATTCTGATTCAGAAATTTGGGAAAAGAATAAACAGGAGCCTACAGGTTAACACCTTTCTTCTTGTCAGAGGTCACAGACCTGAGCAGGCCAGTTCGCATACTGAATGATGGCATCAACACAAGACTAACAGCTCTGGCTATAGGTCAGAATAGATGTCAAGCAATTAAAAATGATGCAGATGAGCACCATTTTACATCCTCAGCTATCGCACAGACTTGCAATGCCCTAAGTGGCTACTACCTTCCCATCAGAGGCTCCAGTTCTCCCTGTGAAGTGGTCCAAGAGATCAAAGGGATTCTCCCCATCCCCCTGAGGAGCCATCACGTCCTTGCACAACTTACCAGAGAGGGGCCACTATCCAGGCACTCTTCACACACACCTCATCCTCCTCTCAAAGGGGTTTTCCCAGCATCCAAAACAGGGAGAAGCCACTAACATTTATGGCATGCAATAATCCACACCTGATTAAATTTTTCCTTTATTTTTATGTTTCATTGCTCTTTAGCATTGCTGTAGACATAAGCTTACTATTTGTGGTTATAATTTATTTTTAAGTGAGTTAAAGAGAATACTTGAGGAATCAAAGCACCTCTGGTTACTATCTCATTAACTGCAATATAATTAAATGAAAAAAGGTGAAGCATGATCACGTAATGGCAGAGCATGTGGCAGAAACATTACTGAAATTGGAAAAACAATTAGGTGAGAACAAGAGATGAACTATGCATCAAAACCCATCTCCTTGATTTAGATGATGAAGCACACTGGATGCAATGATCAATCAGTACTCCTGCTTTGGGTCTGGCTGGGATAATTTTCTTCATTGCAGCCCCTTTGGTGCTGTGCTTTGAATGTGTGACCAAAACAATGTTGATAACGCACCAATGTTTTTGCTATTGCTGAACAGTGCTGGCACAGTATCAAGGCTTTGTCCATTTCTTACTCTGCCCTGTCAGCAAGAAGGCTGGGCAAGAGGCTGCGAGGGGACAGGTCAGACCCCAACAGACCAAAGTGATATCTCACACCATGTAACATTGTGCTCAGCAATAAAAATGGGAGGTTGTTTTGCAAGGGTTGCTACTGCAGTATCTGATACCAACAAGGCCTTCAGAAGAGTTACCCTCCAAGACTGTAGTAGCCCTCACAAGCAGTGGTAGCTACTGCTACAGAGAAACTCAACCTGCACAGCCTCAGAGGCTCACACTTTTTAATAGCCTTTATTTCTTCAGAATTAAGAGTATGAGAGAAATACTGATACAACAAAGTATGAGAGAAATACTGATACACAAGAAGAACATGAGAACCCATTCTGAGCAGTATTTGATACCTTCTATATCAATAGAGCAGAACTGATACATCTGTTTTGACAAGAACCCTACTTTGGTGAGACATTGTTTCAATATAAATAGATAGTAACAAGTTTTAGTTAGCTAGGTAAGTTTCATTAAGTTGGTAACTGTATTTTCTGACATATAATTAAAAGTTCTTTTACTAGAAGAGATAGGGATAAAAATGCTCTGACTTAGGACTGTTACTTTACAGGAACAAAAACTAAAAAAAAAACTTGGACAAATTTCACAGAAAATAGGAATGGAACAGGTTTTTTGAATGCATTAGGTTAATAAATGAGAACTGAAGTCTTCACACATGCCATTAAAAAAAACAAAGCACGTCTATCAAACATGCAAGAATATTTGAACGTGGAGCCATTTGTCAGAAGAATATACTAGGACATCTTACAATACAAATATTTATAAAGCACAGATGTTATTTCACATTGCATTACTACCATAGCTTGTTCCATTAATTGATCCATCAGACCAACTAATTGCTTGTGCAAGACTGACTATTTGCTATCACCCATTCGACAGAAGCATAAACAGTTGCCAGGGGGCAGGCAGCTTTAAGGAACTGCTTTCTAACCAAACACATTAAATAATTTTTCATTATGATACCCATCATTGGTTCATCAATTAAGTTAGAAAAATCTGCATACATTAATAAGCATTACAGAAAGATAAGTACGGCAAAGTTTCTAAGAAAATTGTGGCAAATGAGGGTTTTTTCAATAGTATGCATCAAAAACCATATAAAAAAGATCTTGGTGCATAATTAATTTTACTAAAGTAATCCTGTATATATATATATGATTTTATAGGAAGTTTCAAGAACATGAATGCTTCCCCAAATTCTGCTGAGGTACAAAAGCTAGAAGAAGTCTGGTTAACATGTGTTGATTACACCAGCACAAACTTCCAGAACACAGCAGTAGAAATCCTGTAAGTGGCTGCAAAGCTATTTGCCTGAAGCAGAGTGAACAATGAGAACAAGTTCAACATCTGCCAGGGTGTCCAACTGCTCACAATCATTTTTCTGGTCAGAGGGGGCATTGTTTAAGTTGACAGGTTCCTAATGGTCTGAATTATTTAGTAATTCTCAAAAGACTCTTTCTACTCATTAGAGAGGAAAATGTGAACCACCACAGCCAGGATTCCCTTGCTCCCCAGGAGCCGATCATGCTAATTGAGAAGAACATCAAAACGTGTCCCATTTTAATCACATGAGTTAAGTAGGCAAGAGGCTTCTATTATCCCCACAGTACAATGAAAGACAGGGGGCACCGGCTTCTGCAAGGATACACACTATGGTATATCATCTCAACATTTCTTTAAAACTGCACTTTAAACAAAGAGGCCATATGTTGCTGATAAGCACTGCACCTATCAAACAAAGTAAATAAGCAAATTATATTGAAGAAAAATTTGAAACACATTGTTTC
This sequence comes from Megaceryle maxima, assembly GCA_024605025.1. Taxonomy (NCBI): domain Eukaryota; kingdom Metazoa; phylum Chordata; class Aves; order Coraciiformes; family Cerylidae; genus Megaceryle; species Megaceryle maxima. Next base: position 49,522 of record JANHGN010002892.1, on the reverse strand, counting down.
AAGCCTGAACACTAAGTGAGCAACAGCAGGCATATGGGAAGTTGTGGGGAGGGGGAGGCAAAAATAGCTATTTATTGCTTTTTCTTACCTGCCATATGATGGATGATGGGTATAACCAAACTAATGCAGCAGTATGAGAAATATACAGATAAGTAACACTCGTACTTAAAAAGCCAGATCATTCAAAGATATTCCCACTTCTAACATCTACAAAAATGAAGGGGAACACTACTAGTAAGGAAGCAGAATAATGGCAGCTTTACTTATTACACATTTGTTCTCAGTCACTTATCTTAACAGTAATCAACAATTATCTCATGTAATCCTAGACTTTCTGAACGTGGGAAAAAATTCAACAGTCTTACAATCATGACTGTCTTTTCTTCACAGCATCAGAAGACCTCAAAAATTTGGAATCACTTCAATATTGTAACACCCGAACAGAGTTCCTCATGTAAACTCTGCAAGAAATGCTAGCGTAGTAATCAGGAATGCCTGCAATAGACTTCTGTTACCAAAATACAGACCATGTGTGAGAAGAAAAAGATTTACAAAGCATTCAAAGGCTGTAAGGAAAGACATGCAAATATTTAGTAGATTACCATATGGAACGCAACAGCTATAGGGAACTGTCAGTTTGATGGAAGGACCAAGGAGAAGACATCAAAAGTGATATTATTACTTCTGTTTCCAAGTGACCACAATGTGGATAAGAAAGCAAAATTAAATTACCTTAATGTATATAATAGGAGTTCAGGAAATTCCTTTCTCAATCTTTAAAAAGATGCTATAGAAATAAGTCTCTCAATTAACATTAACAAAAAGTAAGCCACCTGTTTACACAAAAAATCTATATTTTGTCATCTGCCTAAAAACATTCACAGAAGCAGACGATTAAGTCAGCGAGCTATATGGAAAGACATAAAATATTTTGCCAGTATGACATTGTGAATAAATAACTAAAAGCCCAAAAAAGCAGAGAGACAACATGATGCCAGCCTATTCATAAAATTCAGCCATAAAATTCATTTCCAATAACCACATTTCAGCATGCAGCTTAGATCATATGTAGCATTTTCCTATTTGAGAGCATGCAAGATTGATTACTCCAGGCTCAATTGTCCTATACACAGGCAAACAACATGTAAGGAATAATTAAATCACCAAGATTCCCCCACTAAGTCTCCTACACATGCTTACACTCAAGCAAAGGAGAAGTGGAGTCCCTCCCAAGAAACAAAAGCATAGGATTATGTGAGAAGCCTAAGACCATCCGCACAAAGTCATGTGGCCAGGGATTTCCTCTTCCCCTTGCTATGTACAGGGCATCCTTTCCCACTTCCACTCTAAGCCATGTGGAGGGCAGCAGAGCAGGGCTTAATTCCCAGTTCAGGGACAAAAGAGAGTCAGGGACCAGGTGTTTTCAGGGTCTTCTTTGCCCATACTGACTGCCTTCAAAGATAAGCCATTTAAGGATGTAATCCTTAAATACCCCGATGTACAGAAGTTCAAAATGTCTGGGTCATTGTGAAATTCCGCATACCCTGGATCCAACACAGCCCCACTTGCACCCCCTTCAGCTCGCTGTGCTCCCCCCAGAGCAGAGCCAGCCAGGCACCGTTACTCTGCTTCCATCCATCTCCCATGGGCAGAGGCAACGGGCTCTTCCCTGCAACCATGAAGGCTGCAGGAAATACAAGCCTTTCCCCACGTGTATCCCAGTTTCATGTGAATTAAACAAATGAGGCTTTGGAATTTTTTGTTTCTTATTTTCTCTTGTCACGGTTTAGGTTCAGGGCAGCCCCTTAGACCTAACAGATGCTCTCTGTTAACCCCCCTCCCTCCCCAAAGGGGAACAGAAAGGGAATAAGGGAGAGAGACTTAGCCATTAGAAAAGGAAACTAGAACAGCTTTAATGATGATAATAATAAAATAGAGTATGTACAAATCTATACAAAACCAGTATCGAACCCAACCCTGATGATGGTAATTACATCACTGTCACCACTGATGCTGTGGAGCAGGCACTGGGGGGTCCCAGACCGGGCACTGCAGCAGACGGGAGCAGTGTTCAGGAGCTGGATTCTGGTACTGGATTCAGAAACATGGGATCGAAGGCAGAATGGCCAGACTCCTCCTTGGACAATCCGAGAAGGAACCAAAAGAGAACCAGAGCCAAGCCAAGCAAAGCTGGCAAAGCTGTCCAAGAGGGGAGAAGAGCCCCGGAAAACAGGCCGCTAACTTCAGAAAATGCCATTAGTTTGAAGTATTGAACTGAAATGTAAAAATCACTGAAGAGAATTAGTTCTGCTCTCACTCAAACCAGGACATTTCTCAATGTGAGTTCCTTTCTCCTTGCCTGAGCTGGAAAGCACAGATCAGGGGGAAAAAAAAAAAAAAAAAAAAAAAAGAGTTCTTGACCTCAACAGGATATCTTGTTAGGGTATGGCAGCCTCAAGGACTCTTTCTTTTTTTCCTGGCATCTGAGAAGGGAGTTACAATTAAGGTTCCCATTGGTTCGCTTTTTCCATAAGGCCCAGAAGGGAATTCTATAGCATTTTTCCATATATAATGCAACATTAACTCTATTTGCAGTAAAGGCAACTCACAAAGCAATGTTTGGATGCTCTTTGACTTCAGTATCCCTTAGCGATCTGCAGAAGCAGATCTGTTTTTCTGAAGTGCTCTGCGCTTTCTAAACAACATTCGAGCCCATGTGAACAGTCTACTCTGAGGCAATGATTTCTGAGTCCTGCCTGCTCTCTTCCACCTTATCAAGCTGCCTTTCAGCTTCCTGAAATATTATTGTTGACATAATGGCATTACAAAGATAGAGCCTGCTCCAAGCCAACCGCAGATAATACAAAGGCTCCCACTGACTTCTGTGGGCTTTGGATCAGGCCAAAAGCAGTGAAAGTACCCAGAGGATGAAGTCACACTGATCTGTTTTTCATTTCAGTATGGTCCTTAAAAATATGCCTAAATTTAGGAATTATATTCTTGACTTTATGCTGGGCTGACAAGGTATACTGAGCCAACATATATATCCCTTTTCTCATGTTACAATTCAGGTAATTACATCTTTATTTTGCCATAAATTTGAGACAATAAAGAAAAAAATAAAAACAAATTAAAACCAAAAGGTTACTTTTACATAAAGCAAGCAGTCATTATCCTGAGCTGTGCTAAATACAGAAAAGGAATGTTCTGCTCACCCAACACACTCACTACATACTGAGTTTATCAATGCTGGCATTAGCTTATTAGTTTTGTAACGTATAAGACGGCCTGCAACCTCTTCTTGCAGGCTCTACTTGTGAAATACAAAATGATCTCAGGGCCATCCCCAGGAAATCCTTAACTCCTCTCTATTCATCAGAAATATTAGGCAATCATTACCTTCCAGGTCCAATCAAATCTTGTTAAATAGTCCCCAGTGATATATAAATTGGTCAACCTTCCAATGCAAGATTCATGTCTGGACCTACATTTTGAACAATACTCAAAAACCAGGAATGTCTGGCTCTGAAGGCTTCACTTCCCTGTGTCTGGAATAAATCAAATCCATGGTCTAGTTTGCATTTCAGCTCTATGTTTTTAAAGTGCTTCCAGTGTAATATTTTAATATGGACAATTCACTGCTTTTAGCAATTAGATGTTCTTGAAACTTTTCAAAAACCGTATCTTTAATAAAATACTTTTCTTGAAATGTGAAATTTTGGAGAAAACAAAGTCCATGTAAAAATCTGCAACATGTTCTGGTGACTTACCATTTTTCACCAGCAAACTATTAAGCTTGGTTACAATGAAACTGGTAAGTGAACACATACACACAGAGAAAGATATGCAGAGCACCTCATTTTCCATGTAATGATCTGTATTTGCAAGATTAAAATGAACTGTTAGCGCTTAACATCCATGACAAGCAGCAAGTCCTCTCTAGTGGGAACACCTGTTAGGCCCACCAGAACCTAAGAACTGAGTGAAACTACACCAATAGTGTGGAAACAGTACTTTGCTTTTAATAAACCAGATTAATCCCAGTTATATGGTTTGTAGCTGTTATGGCAACCTCGACATGAACCGAAGTTAAAAATTTGTCAGCAACCCTTACAGAGATTGCAAACATTTTTGGGTTTGTTTCTTGTTCCTTTATCAAGGTACACAGAAATAAACAATGCAAACTGCAAGCAATTCCATTATTAGTAAATGAGAACAGTCAACTGACCAATGGTCACGCCTCAGAGTAAAAAAAAGTATTTCCTGATTTTCAGAGAGAACCCCCTGTGTTTCACTGAAAAGAGGCTTCATCGCCTCTGGTCCTGCCACTAGGCACCACTGAAAAGAGTCTGGCTCCATCTTCTCTGAATCCTCCCTTCGAGCATTTATATGCATTGATAAGATCCCTGAACCTTCTCTTCTCCAGTCTGAACAATCCCAGGTCTCTCAGACTTTCCTTGTCGGAGAGGTGTTCCTGTCCCTTCATCATCCTTGTGACCCTTCACTGGACTCTCTTCAGTACATCTCTCTTTTGTACTGGGGAGCCCAGAACTGGACATAGTACTCTGGGTGTGGCCTCACCAGAGGAGAGGACGACTGCTTCTTTGGTGTGTTTTGGGGTTGGGGTTTCTTTGCTACTTTTGCTAAAGAAAACCATTACTGCAGCAGAGGTAGGATTCAGAAGTGCTGACAGAAACATGCAAGAGAAGGAAGAGGACCAGAAATTTGTCAAAGCTCCACACCTACAGCTGCCAGAGTTTGTGGGATATTTAGTTAAGAGCAGGAACAGAAACTCATCTTCACACTTTCTGGGACCATGAGTTGAGAAGCCTTTAAGACAAATGCCTATCACCATTTGCTTAGCCACAGGTTGATGGGAAAATGGAGACACCATCCAGCCCCTAAGGAGGACTCTCACTAGAGCATTCTGGCCAACAGCTGTGCTGCCAAGCTCCCTGCAAGGCCAAAGCTCCTCTGCCTTGGCAGATTTATGAATAAACACAAGCAGATGCATGTGCATTTCCTGAAGACAGGATTACAAATCAAACTTCATTGCTCTGAAGAACATCCAGCTCCCTTCAAAGTAATCTCTACAGAAGACTGTCTCTTAATATGCAAGTGCAGGCTGAGTATCAAATTTGACCCATCATAGTACATAGCACTTTCCTCCTGCTTTGTACCAGCATAAATGAATGCAAAAGACAGAAGGTTCTTGAGAGATGTTCCCTATTTAAATCACTCTTTTTGTTCAAAAACGGAGTGAAAACTGCAGATTTGGTCTTGCCTTATGTCTTTTATTCTTATAGGTTGAGAAAATAAGAAACATGTACAATCAAGCTTGCCTTAAGTATGATCAGCAAGGAAAGTACAAAAAGCTGGAAGCTGGGTTAAATAAATACCAAAGTTCAAAGCACAGACTCAGAGGATGGCATTTCTGGCAAGTGTACAATGAACTGAGAAAAACTGTATCGTGTTGTTAATCTGGGAAACAGAATTTCTGGTGATCCCAGCATCACCATTTACTAACCAGGAAATACAGTATCCCCAGAGAAAAGCATTGTGCAGCTATTCTGTTATGCATATATTTATATTTAGAACTATCGATTTATCCTTTCTGTATTATTGCATTTCTCATACTACACTGAGCTTTATGCAGGTACTCCTAGGAAGTCCATAAACAGCAACCTTCTTCCTGTGCTTGGCTTGTACCGCTCAGCCATTGTAATGCTTTTTCCTCTCTCCTCCCTGGGGACTAGAATCACCAGTTCCTTTCACTTTCCCTTATAATGGTCTGGGTCAGTATTATTTTTTCTGTTTTCTACTGTAATTTTGTATTCTGTGAGATGAGGTAGCCATTTAGGATCCAAATGAGGTGGCAGATGAAGCAGTAACTTTATCCCCCAGGCTCCAGGCCAATAGCAAAACATGCTTAAGACAGTAAAAAGATGAAGCCCTTCTCAGCAAAACCAAGTGCAAAACCTCATGGATTCATGATTGGCTAACTGTAAGCCATGAGGCCCTACGTAAGATTTTTCTTTTAAATGGATATTTTTCTTTAAAATGTTTTTTAAAAGACACTTTTTTTGGTATTTTTAAGCAATTTGGTGGGTAAAACATACAAGTTCCCCTGCAGGAGAGATGAAGACCACCATAACGATGTCTGACCAGCATCTTTACATCAGGAAAAACTCTAATGAAATCACTGCAATTATTCTGAAGCAAAGAAAGAAATGTTGGAGAAAAGGACAACCAGACTGTTTCCCTGTGTTTAATTAATCAATTTCATATAGTTTCATTTGTTTCTCTGCTTTATTTTTTTTATATCATAAGTTGAAGGCTTAACCTGTGAGCACCCTGGAACACAGGGGAACTGAGAAATATGCATTGCACATGGAAGAACTGCATGACTTATGTAAGTCAGTTAGGGAACAGTGGAGGGGTGGGCAGAAGAAAAATTTATTTCCTTCTAAAAAATAAAAAGTTCACACCAGATTTTTCTGAAGACAATTAAGACTATGTGAAATAATGGACTTCAAGGTCTCTTTTTTATTTTGCTAGAGTATTCAGTTTTCAAGCTGTCCCTGTTCCTTTAGAAAACACAGTGTAAAGATGACAAATGGGAAAACAAAAACAAAACATTTCACTTACAGAATATTAATCCAGCAGGAACTTCATGAACTGAACAAATTGAAACTGTGGCAACTCCCTCCTCACCCCAAAAAGCCCACAACAGATGACAGAATTATCAAAATTGTCTCATTTTCCCACTAAAAATGCCTGAAAACAGATGGGGTTCCCCAAAGACATATGGCCTGGGCTCCTACTTATATTAAAGTAAAATTCAGATCTGATCATTTTAATCCACCATAGCTAATCCTATTTGCCTAACCAAGAGTTAAAACAACTAGCACAACTCTCCTTCCTCTGCTAGCTCAATGGGAGGCATCTCCTCTGCCCTTCCCTGCTTCAAACACTCAAGATAAGCAGTTCTTAAGGCCCACATATCATTAGAGTATGTAACGTACATATTCTTCCTTCTTCATCTTTTTGGAAGGGAAGTTCTGCATTTTGCTTTCTCATCTGAAGCTGTGCCTTAAAAGAGCACATCCCTGGGTTTTCTGGGAGGTTTGGGCTTCTTTTTTGCAAAAAACACATCTGTGGAAATTTTAGTTACACCACCAGCAGACAGAAGAGGAAACCCACACCTACAGTATACACAGGTCATTAATCAGTCCATAAAACTGTTGTCAAGAACTGGACTAAGTTCACAGACTGCGCAGTGTTCACAAAGTTTTCACAAAACATCTGTAAAGTGGGGAGAGGGGAGGTCTAGAGTATGGTAAGGCAATTGATTTTGCCAAGATTAGGTTAAAAAAACCAACCAAATAAAAAAATATGACACCCCCACCCAAAAAAAAAACAACCAAAAAAAACCAACCACATACCACAAGACACACAGAGAAAACCAAACACACACACACAAAAAACAAACAAACAAAAACAAAACAAACAAACAAACAAACAAAAATACCACCACCCACAAATACGAAAACAAAACACTGGTGATCAGACCATGTATCTTAGTGTGACTCCTCTTAACTTACTTTAAAAAAACATCTTCCACTTGGCAAATTTTAATCTTTTTCCTCAACTCTGTTCTCAAATACTCATTGCTGTCCTACTCACTCCTTTTCTTCCATGATAAATTCCTCTTTGGCCAAGATCACATGGCTTCCAGGTATTATTTTGTTGTCTCCATACTTATCATCATTTGGTCTTTTCATATGGAAACAAAGACCAGGACATTTCCAGTGCCTACGGATAGGGGTACAGGAATGTTAGGGGTCTGTTGATTTCTAACTTCTCTCTAAAAAACAACAGCCCATCTGGCTGGCATGAAAAGGGCTGGGAAGGAGGGCAGCAGAGCCACCCATGGGTCTTTTGAACTAACTTTTGTTAGTTCAGTTAAATAACTGCATATTTTGATAAATTTTCTTGGTTCTTCTCTTGTAACCACCACATTTTTCATGGTAAATAACGAAGGAGAACCAGCTTGGCTCTGGGAAGACAACTAGTACCCAGTAGAAAATATATTTAGCACACTCACTACTGCTGTACATAGGTGACCCTTAGCATGGCAGCACAAGTCACTCCAAACTCTCCCATGCTGATGAAGCCCAGTTTCCACAGACGTACACGATTTGAAAGCAGCCAAAGCTTGCAGTCAGAGATACCGGACATTGCTCTGATTTTCTCCTACCCCAAATCAGCTCACATTTAAAACCCTGGTTTACCACCAGGGAGGTGAGTGGGTTGCTTTGCTCTGCCCTCCCTTCCCACTTCCCTCTCCAGGCCACACATGAAGGTAACATGATTACATAATAAGAATCAGATGAAATGCTATTTACTGCTTAATGTTCATACAACAGCTGCATTTGCTTGGGGGTCTCTTCGCACAGACACTGCAAGAGAAGGCAACCTCAAAACCCTCCTTTTCCAAGGCTGTTCCCCTCAGATGGCAGTTAGATGCAACAGCACTTAACTTTCAGGCTTCTTATACCCACCTGAAAAGAAGACTTAACAATGTTGTCATTTTTCCAGAACAGAATAAACCCAATTTTTAAAACAGCAGAAAAGGTTGCACACAACCTCCTAAGGACAAGGTACAGTCTCTCTACACCCATTCATATTGATGAACTCATGGCACTGCTACTTGCAATTTAACTGGGCATGAGTCACTTTTTAGATGAAGACAAACTTTTTTTTTTACTGTGCAGCTAACTACTCAACTACAGATGAGATACCTCGGCAGCAAAGAACATCCAAAGGCTCTATCTTGATAGCCTAGGTACCAATTTCACTTACAGTAATGTACAGCAGAATTCAAAATAAATCAAGAGAGCACTCTCTCAATAAAGCAATAGTTGAAAAGAGACATTAAGAAGAAGCAGAACAATCCTACTGCCTACTGCTGCTGGATTCCATGTGCTTGCTGAAGGAGGGACTTTATATATTCACCGTAAAGCAGAAATGCTTCCTCAAAGAAATGCTTAATTCTTTAGGTCACTCTGCTTCCTAATGTAAACAACCCAAATAGCAAACCAGCACCAAAAGGAAGGCCAGCATTTTACACAGGAAATGTTACCGAGATCAACTGCTGACTTTCATTAAAAAAAAATAACTTAAAGACAGATACCAGTTTGTTGGTCTGGCCTCTTGGGTCCTCAAATTCACTCTATTATGTCCAAAGAAAAGTCTTCTAAGGACACTTTAAAGTATACTGGCACATAGTTAATGACGGAAAGTTATTCTTTTGCTCTTCATTCCTTTGACAGACAATCCCAGGAAGCTGCAACTCTTGAGATCTCTTGATCAGCTTCTCCAGTAATCACAGTCAAGCAGCAGGGTCAGAAAGGAAACAGTAGCTATAAAACAATTTTTAACACGTCTTTTAATTTTTTAATGTTGTTGTTATCTTTAAGAGTTACATTGTATGGAAGACATTGTATGAGAGAAAATATGCAGTTTCTCTCAAAAGGGAAGCATTTATCCACTTAGATTTCAAAGCTTCTTCTTTTTTGCTTTAATGCTTTTTTCCTTACAGAAAGCAAGAAGAAACAAAACAACGATAACAACAACAACAACAGCAACAAAAAAGTGATATACTGTGAACCCACTCAGCTTCCTGTCCTGGTTTGCATCAACAGTGTCATGAAATGAAGAATGATATAATAGGCAATAGTTCCCCCAGCTTTGAAAAACATATGTTATGGTGGCACATACACTTCAGAATACACAACCGGAGTACTTAGGTTTCCATTTGTGGAAAAACCTCAGAAAAGCGTTTTAAACACAAGTTTAACTTTTAACACATCTTTATCCTATGCAGGTCCTGTGTCCCAAACTAGTGCTTAAGGCTTAACCGATGCTTATTCCCATTAAAATGCACTACTTTTTTGATGAATTTTATTTCACATTCCTAAAGGTGAAGTCCCAGCTAGACCAAAGCTAGCATGAGGTACTTACTGCAGAGCCAGAATTTCACTGCCAGCTATGAATTTTCTTCAGATTAGCTTGGGACAAACTGTGTTCCCAGAGTCACAAGAGTATTAAATAAATAGTACAAAATTTGTGACCTCACTGTAAACCTCTGCCTGCAGTCCCTACAAGAGGATTCAGCTGTGCGAGAAGGGCAAAGTCAAAGAGAAATTCAAGGGACATTAGCTAAAGCCTGGATCTGCACAAAGGAATGAAAGCAGGTAAAATTGAAAGCAGGTAAGGTCCTCCCCCTCTCCCTCCCCCAATCAAAAACCATGAGAGAAGTTACATGCAATTCCTTCAAGAGAAGAGGGCAGAGACTCCCAATAGAAACAGTCGTCATCGCTGCCCTAGACACTGTCCTAAGAACTTGGGGACTCAAGTGTTGCAGAAGCCAGTATAGATCAATAAATTTCACTTTTGACAAACTTTTTTTTTTTTTTTTAATTCTTTTAAACTATTCCAACTAACTGGCACTGTACCAGCCAGCACACGTGGGATCTTGCTTTCATCAGTGGCAATCAATGTGTTTTTCCTTACTGATGTCTGAGGAGGCATAGGAGATAGCAAAGGTGGTAGGATTATCATTTAGCAATCCTAAACTGCAGAATCCTTTATTTTGATATGGATAAAATTATTTGACTTGTTATATACTACATTATGCAACCATTAACTGGAACCTGGAGGAGCTGCAAATTGGGCAGGAACCAGGGAAAACAGATCTGATAAGGGTGCTGCAAATGATGACTTTTGCATGGCTGCAAAAGTATCATGAAACTCTGTGCATGTGCACTATATGTGGAGGGGGTGACTGAGAAGACGTGATAGCTTTAAGTCCCTCTTCATCCTGCTTAATAAATCTGTGTCTGATGGATCCCCACAGGCCTGTATATCATTTTCCCTTTCTGTAATTAGGAGACCAGCTGCAATTCCTTGGCCAGAGCCCAGCCAAGCTTCCCATTCTCTTTCTATAAGCTTCTCCAACAAACAGCACTAAGAAGCAAAGAAATGGAACGCAAAATTTAGCATGTGACAAACTCTTCCATGTGTGACCTCTATACCAGGCAACCTGTGAATCGACATCAGACTGACTTTCTGCATAAGGTCATGACAAGGGAAAAAAAAACCAAACCAAACCAAAACAAACCCAGATCTGGAAAGTCTATGAACTTCTGTTCCCACCCAGCATTTCCCCTTATCCTGTCTCTCCCCACATATCTATTATTTTTGTACAATTTGAATGAACAAGAAGCACAGATCTGAAGATATGTGTCACCTACAGCAGGGTAGTTCCTTGTTTAATTCCAATGAACATGCAGCTAGTTAAATATTTACTGAAGGGAAGCATACAAGCATACTGCCCCAGAAAAATATTTTTCCAGAGCTTGAGAATGTAATCCCAGAAGCAGGGAGAGGCCAGTGTAAGAATTCACTTCCATTCTGTATATTCAGTATAATGAAATATATCATCCTGCAATGCTTCCTTCCCCTTCCTCTCTCCTCCAAGGAAAAAGTTACTCTTTCAAGAACTTCCTGGTATCTTGAGACTTGCCACTGATGGTAGCAATTGTTTGCAAGTAGCTGGAAATTAAGAGTGAATCTCAGCTAAATCAGTGCATGTCAGTCTGCCACCAGTGAGCTGAGGAATGGAGAAACTTTAACAGCTGTCCTGTGTATCTTCCATCTGCTGCTCCTCCCATTTCCCCCAGAACACTCCATTCAAAATAAAAAAATAAATATTATCATTTTTAAAAAAATAATTCAAGATGAAAATGGTTCCCCAGCAGGCACTGAACTTCTGTGCTATACAGGCACTGGAGGTGCAGATTTGATTAAAGTCTGTGAACTCAAATTACCCTCAAAGCCTGGCCTCATTTCAATTTTCTTCTTTCAGAGAAAAGGTAAGGAACAAGCACCCAGGAGCTGCTACAGCACTGCCTGGAAGCCTCTGCAGCCTGACCGCTGCCACCTCCAGTGCTGCTCTGATGTAGTAGGCACAGGAACTAAGATTTATCCATCCAAGTCCACGCTCTTTGGAAAGCAACAGTGGGGATGCTCCTAAATCCATTCCAAAGCTTATTTCATAGTAAGTCTGTATAGTTTCCATGAGAAGCAGTATATTTAATCATCAACCTACCTGAAAATTCCAGATGGTGCTGGAGTAGTTTCTTATCAGCACAGGTTGCTGGCAGTGAAAACACAAGTGGCTGAAACCATCACTCCCTCCTGCTTTCATCCCAAGTCCCACACCTCATTTCCTCACGCTATCTTCAATCACATCCCCAACATGTTCACCAGGGAGCAGCACTCATTATTAAAACCAGGGCCCCTTCAAACCTAACCAGAGGGGTAACAATGGGTTAAATGAATCTTGAGAAGAACATTCAGAAGAGATGAAATGACAGTGGGGGGTGGGGGAAAAAAAAAGTGTGTAATAAACAGCCTTTGGTTCACCTTAGTCTTTCAAGATAGTAATCAGAGAGCACCTTAGTTTTGTACAGAATACTGGGGGCAGGGGGGAGGATTGTCTTCCACACTACTAGAAACTGACTTGATGCTCTGCTGTTACAGTGATAGATAGCCTCAGTAGCCAGAATTAAAGATATTTAAAAAAAAAAAAAAAGAAACAATGTCTGGGAATTACAAGTCTCAAGATGGTAGGGAGCACATTAGGCTACTACCAAATCAAGGGCACTGAAAAACAGTCTGTGACATGATGCTTTGCTCTCTCCTGCAACAAGATATGGCAAATTACAGGTTTGCTGTAGACAGAAAATATTGTTAAAGGGTCTTTCTAGGATTCTTGGCAGACGCTCTAATCTCTCCCCAAAGCATGGCAAGATGGTAAAATCCTCTATGTTACTGTGTTCCCCTGGTAGGTGCACACTGTGCTGGGGCAGCACAGGAGTGAGCTGGGCCATGGGTAGGCTGGACCTCACAGCTCCTAGAAAGAAGCTACCCAGTTACCACAGTAACACCACCCCATGTGTACTGGGGGTCCATTGAGCATGACTGCGCAAAGATGCCAACTCCTGGTCTCTCCTGCAAACCCTTAATTCATTACACAGCTCTAGTGCATCACAACAGGTAACACTGAGAAGAGCAGGCCCCTGGGGTGCAATTAGGTGCCACCTCTGCCTTAGAGGATACTGGGCCCATCCAAAATTGCCCTAAAGAGGTTAGCTGAGGACTTAGGTAATCAATTTGGTTCGCTGCTCAGAGTGTCCTTTGCCCCTAGTTATTCATCACTGCCCTGCCTAATTCACCATAAAGGAATTCCTGAGGAACTGCCCTGCCGTCAGGAAGGCTCTGTTTATTGAAAGGAAAGACCAAATAATTGAAATGCACCAATAATTGAATGATTTCACTTGGCACAGACTGTTTAATTTAAGCAGATTTCTTTAGTAGAGCAACAGCTTTGGAGGGGAAAAAAATAGTAGAAAAAACAGAGAACAATTAAGATCAAGAATAATAAAGTTGGTTTTTTAACCAGAAAAACGGTTCTGAAACTAGGACAGACCTGTGAAGTTAAGTGCTGTTCTTTACTGTGGACCCCTAAGTGTTCCTGCAGAAAGCACACACGGCAGCAAGAGGAACCACCTCGAGTTTGACACTGCTGGTCCCTCTTCACACCACATTTCTGGAATGCTATGCTGGGGTGACCAGTGAAGAAACTGGATCCTGTCCATATCTTCTGATTAAACTTATGTTATTTTCAAATTTTAAGATGAGGCCCTTTCTGTCATAAAATGTCCAAAATATATTGCCTAATACTGGTGGAACACAAATTATTATTAAAACACGTGCATAGTATCTTTTTAATGTATTATAGCAGTATAATATTTCCCTTCCTCAACATTTTCTATCCCATTTTATCAGCAAGCAACCACTCTACACATCAAAAATACCAGCTGCTATAAGGCAAATGAATTATTTGTGCTTGCAAACAGTATCACTACTCAATATTTGCAGAGCTGTGGTATAAGATGTTAAATAGAGCTTTCATCAGTCTATTTTGGTAATGCCTGTTGAAATTCCACCCCTCCCCCCCATCAGAAATTTAGAAAAGCAGAGTGATGAGCCAAAGCTGTAGCAGAGCCTCAGAAAGAATAGTACACATTTAAAATATTTCAACTCTAACCAAGTGATTACAATACAAACCTAGCATTTTATTTCCCAAAACATAATGCAGAACAATATAAGACCAAAACTAAATAAGAGGACATTTGATAGAATGCCAGGGAAAAATTGGAAGCATAGCCCACAGGTTCTGCAGCATAATGACCTCTCTCTCATAATATCTTCCTCTTTCTTGCAAAGTCACATCAAAACATAGGTTGCATAGACACAAATAGATACTTCTCTACCACAGCCACTTGGCTTTATTATATCACCAAGTTTAGAATTTGTCACTAGTCACATCTATAAAAAAGCATCACTGTAGGAGGCCTTTTTAAGAAACCCTTCCACAACATGTTGTTCCTGGCCTGTACCATGTACTTAATGTCAGAGCTGCAAAATAATCTTTTCCAAATTATTTGTATGAAAGCTTCACACTCTATCAATTAAAGCAGGAAATGGGATATTAAAGAAAAAGCCCACACTGAAGATTTTCCATAAAACCTTTTCTATTAATACACCCAGATTCACTTCATGCTGTGTTTATGATTAGAAGCCTTTGCGGAAACATCAGCTGGTTAATAATCATCTACATCTGTCACAATATCCCATTTATGCCTCAGCCTACATCCTTCCATTGTTTTATTAGCTACCTTTGATAAATGATTGTCAGAATTATTTCCTCTTTGTTTGCAGGAAAAATCTGAGGATGAAAGAGAAGACAATAAAAACCAAAAAGGTGACACCAACTTGTAGCACAATTGGGATGACAAATGAAGAAGATTTTTAAAGGTCTGGCACACTGTTCCACCAGTAAAATGGAGTGTTTATTAACTAGATTTTACAGTCCAGCCCACCCCATGAGTTTTAAGGCTCTGACCTGACCAGCCCCAGGTGGTTTGCCCTTTCTCAGGGTTCATCCTGGGATGCCCCACAACCCCAGTGGCAGAGGACACAGCTGCTTCACCCAAGGACCTGTCAGTGCCTCTGGCCACTGCCCCAGTGGCTGGCAAGGGCCTGAGGCAGCAGTTCCCTGCAGGGCCCTTAATCAAACGTCTATCCTCAAGATATTTACGAAATATATATATTTACATAGAATTCACAATGACACAGTTAGCTAGCCTGTATGAAGTATCAAGACCAGAAACCTCCGCAGAGGTTTGTCAGCGAAATGCACAGTTTGATTCAGTATTTCATGACCAGTGTCACCAAAACCCCTGTTCTGCTGAATTCTTAAGGGGAGGAGGGACAAGCTAGAGCTGCCATTTTTATTTTTTTTTTCACAGATTGAAATAAATTGGTGGGATAAAAGTGCAGTCTGTCACTTTGACAAGGGGAGAGAAAAGGACAATATACATGTTGCAGGCAAGAGAGACCTAGGACCACATTTAGAGCCAGGACAGTTTCCAGATTGATTTGCTTCACTGCAAACCTCATTTTGTTCTTTTAAATGATGCACACTACCAATTTCCTATCACAGGTAATGCATCCACCTCTGTTCACCCAGGAGCCTGGGGGCTGTCCTGGTGGGCTGAAGAAAGCCCAGGAAACATGAAGGGGAGCACACAGACACAAGGCTACACAGCTCTCGCTTTGACACCCTGTCACAGACTTTGCAAAGACAAAGCCTATCCTGCAGGGACCCCTCCTCCCTGCCTCAGGTTGGGGTTGGTTCCACTCCTGCTGATGCCCTTGGGAGGGAAGCAACTAGGGCATGCTGCTCTAAGGCGCTTTGGGCTGATGGGTAATGTTACTCATCACAAACTGCTAGAAGAGAACAAATAGTGCTACTGAAAGTTAATGAAGAGCAGTGATAATGGGGGTACTGTAGCCACTGTCAGATGTTCTCATTTAAAAAGCCAGATTGCAGAGGTCACCAGAAGCAAAACACCAGCCACCAGGTAAGAAGCATGGGAAAGAAGGTTCTTAAATACATGAGTGTCTAAGGGCAATCCACAATCTGCTGGAAACTTGCTGATGAAATTACTCAACTGATCTACTAAAAAGTCATTAATAAGCAAACATTGCCAAAATGTTTCAGGCTGCTTGTCAAACTAGCTTTTGATGATGCCTGCTGCATATTAAGGCATTTGATGCACCCAAAATCACTAAAAGGAAAGAAAACAATAACAATGTGCAGTGTATTATCTGAGCCTTCATTTGTGAGCAAGATAAACAGTGATTCCACTCAAACAATTTCATGTTTTGCCATTGAAAAAAGCAGGCTCTACTTCAGTTAATTTTTCCAAGTGCTTTAACTAATCAAGCCTTAAACACAAACATTTAACCAAGACAGAACAAAGCATCAAAACAAATCAGCATTGTTTTCCGTAGTGCAGAGCAGGAGAAGTATTTGTGAACTGCAAATAATACATGCAAGAAAACAGCACTGGGAGCAGGGCAAATTGCCATTTTTCCCAGCCAGTGTGGGATGCAGCCTGCCCAGCCTTGTGCTGAAGCCTCGTGCTGAGCAGTGAAGGTGTTGGCATCTTCTACTCAAAAGGTTAAAACCTGATAGTTCAGCACGACTCAGATGTTTGACCCACAAGTGGGGGTAGAAGAAATCAATGACTTTTAGGTAGGTATGTAGACAGAGCAACAGTACCTTGCTTCTTTTCACCAACAAAAGCACTCACATGATTCAAAGACCTTTGCTGACATACTTGTGAAAGGATTGAGGAGTACCCAGAGGAAGGAGAGTAAGAGAAGAGAGAAGAATATGATGGTCTGCCACTGGGACCCAGCAGAGATTGGCACAAGCAGACAGTCACCTACACCTTGAGACCTCAGCAGCACAATGCTCTGCAACTCACAAAGCGCTTGCCTGCTGCCCGCACCCGCTGGGACCACACAGTCGCTCTCCTGCTACATGTTCACTTCTGGTGACATGCGAGTCCATGACGGTGTCATCACAAGCTATACCAGTAAGAATAAAACTGTACATTCTTCCTCCCCGCCTTAATTAACTGCATATAAATATACGATTTCAATTTTTATCAACTTGGATGTCTTTAAAACAAATGTGCTTCATGCTATTTCCCAACCCTCCTCCTCTGTATTCCTCCACAGTTTAACTCTCAGCAACCTCACAGCAGGAGGAGCATGGTTCCCAATGTACAGGAGCCAGCTCAGGCCAGTCCTGGGCACATGCAACTACAGAACCAAGCCACGTGCAGGCAGCAACCTCAGAGCCAAGGCTGGCCACCAGCTGAACACCAGGTATAGCCACATCCACTTTTATATGAACATCTGAACCCAAGAGCTGGCTTTTGGAAAAGAAAGCAGAAGTTGTTGTTGCAATGCAGACCTCACCAGGATGGGCCTAAAAGCAACATGACCACAGTAGCAGATGTCCAATTACTCACTGTAGAAAAAGACAAGGGAGAAGTTTGTAAGGTCCCTCTGTGGCCAGGACTGCTCCTCTGCGGCCTGCTACATCCCCAGCACTTCTGCATCCTGAGAGTGACCCAGCATCCCACGCCTGTCTCCCTCCAAGATGCACAAAAATGTCCTGGGAGCTACCCTGGAAACAAGCTAGTCTGAAAAACAAGAGCTGGAGATTCATTGTTCATACCAAGCAAATATTGTGCCTCTGAGTGCCATTCCAGTTCTGTGCAGAAAAGGTGCTAGTCCCCTGCATAACCACATCTTTTACACCTTCTCTATTATCAGATAAGAAGAGAGAGGTACGTATAGCCTACAACAGTTAAAGTTATTGTCAGTGTTTCACAGAAGAAAAACATAAAGCAACAAGCATCCATTCAGACTTATGATGTCCTTCCTTGTCTAAGTTTCAAAAATAATTCAGAAGCAGCATCCAGTTCCTGCACACCCACTCAAGTACACAGCCACACCAGGCAGCTGAGACTGCCTTCCAACACAACCACTTCTGTACAGATATTAGGCCTTACAGTGTCCTACAACAACTAGCTAAATTCTGGTTTTAGATTAATTTCACTGTGATGAACCATGATTTGAGAAACCACAGCAGCAAAAATGGAAAACACACACAAAACAATAAAGGCTCACCCAAAAGACGGCCTATTCAGGAAGCTATTCCCAGCTTCAAATTCCAGATTCAATGCTGCTGGTTTGCATCTTTGATTACATTTAGCTTCTACAACCACAAACTGGAAATAATATTATTTAATCTATCTCAGAGGGGTTCTTGAGACTTTTATTAAGAAGCAGCACTAACAAGGCCAGCCACATGACTGGACAACACCACTGCTTTGTAAATACAGCAGATAACCCCATCTCTATGACAAGCATTAGCTCAATAAACGTAGCATTCCACAAATGAAAGATAATTCATATTATAACTCACACTGTGTTCACATTCATATTGTAATTCATCTTAAATATCTCTACCATTATTCATGCAGTTTATCAAGAGGCATCTCAGCAGAAGTGTGATTCACAACTTCACAGCAATGCTGATGGAAGGTTTTGCTATCACTGCAAATGCTGATAACTGTATCACTATTGAGAATAACTTGCAGGAAGGCAGTGCATAGTAATACTAGATGAGTTTCCTGCATCTGAAAAAAGGGAGACATGTCCTCTTCTGAATCCACTGCAAATGTATGAACCTCCTGGATCAGTTTCTAATCATCAGGTTCTCAACACTTTGTTATGGCTTAGGTTTGCTGCTAACATGTCAACAAGCAGCTGTGATTTGTGAAAACAACTTGTTGGAAAACAACAAACACCTTGGAAATTTTCAAACTTCCTTTACATAAAGGAAAAAAGTCTGTGTTAAGGGTTTTGATTATACTACTGGTTAAGCTCTGTAAGAAGTACAGAGCAATAGATCACAAAGAAAAAATGTCATGAGAAAATTAAAGCCTTTTAAAAATATATATAAATATAAAAATTATATATATAAGAAATCTTAGCACAATATAGATAAGAAGTCTTAGCACCAATGTTGGTGTGCCGTCCCTGTGTCAGACAAATGCCCTGCAGCCCTTCACACGCCAGAACAATGGCTCTTGAAGTGGTAGAAATGGCACCACCCAAGAATCCCAGCAACATTAATACTGCAGTGTTTCCTGACATCACTACAAGCCATAAACAACCACAGAGGAGACAACCTGAAATGCCACTTTGACTCCATCTGTGCAGTGACTGAATGGTGCACAAGAGCTGGTATTTGCTCCTAGTCAGCAACGGCACGTGGCTCTGCTGCACAGCCCAAACCTTGCCAAAGTACTGCCCGGACACCTGCCAAACAGTTCTTCTGCACCGGGCATCTCCTGCAGCAAGGAAAGAGGGGGAGGGATTCACATCCTTTTGATCTTAGCTAACTTGGTAAATTAACCAGTAATATAAGTTCCAGATACAGTTAATGGAATGACCCAGGCAGTTCAAAGACTAATTCATTCCCTTTTAAGTAAGTGCCAGAGATAGCTAGGTGCTTGTACTACCTATTCTCTTCTGAGTTATCTTGCAGCCAGGACATATTCATGCCTCCTCTCTTGCTATGAAAATACAAGATACAAGCTAGTCTATGAGATTTTTCCAGGATGTTGGTTCTTGTTTTCTTTTTTTTTTTTTTCCCCAATAACATAGTAATTGACACTTTTAACTGCTACTTTTCCTGGAACTAATCTTTTCTCTTTTGTGAAAAGTTGCACATCTTGCAGTAATTGAAAAGAGGAGAGCACCAGATAAGGGTATCCTGTGTGCCTTGAAATAACTCTCCTACTTCCTTTTCCAAGATAAGAAACATCTGCACCTACGAGCATTACTACATGAAAGTCACTTCTCTGTAAGAAAAAGCTTAATTAAAAATTCCAATAATTTCTACAGCCAGAAGAATCTTCATAGAAATAACCTGGTGTAGCAATTCAGGTATGTTGCAACCTAAGCAACGAGAGGGTGCCATCGAGCTGTCCAAATTACATGCAAGCTTTGTCTCTCATCCAGACTAACCTCATCATTCCCCTTTTGCTCACCAAGTAATTATAAAGCACAAACTACACACTGTATATATATTTTTTTTTTCCTGTACTTCCCAGATTCTTTTTCTAGCTGTTCTTATCCATCACCTCCTCTTCCCATCTTCCTTACTCTCACATCAGCACAGCAAATGGAATCCGCTAAACAGCTTTTCTCCAGCCCTGCTCCCCCTCCTCCAGAAGTCCCCCTTCTTTGACATGCAGCTGCTCCCTCTGGCCCCTGAAAGCCACCCCATCTCTTTCTCCACTCCCCATTTGCTACTCCAGCCCTGGACGAAGAATGAGTCCCCAAAATCCATCCAGTTATCCATGTGAGGAGATGCGGTACATTGGGTCATGCCTCCTTGGTTCACCTCGAGTGGCTTTCTACTGCAAGCACTGGTTTAAAGCAGGCTGCCTGGGAACATGGGCAAAGAGCAGGGCTGAGCTCCTGACAGAGGGGAGCTCTTCTGCTGCACAGCTCTTCTCAACACTCTTATCTTGCCATATCACTTGGCTTTCATGACCTCGCCTTTAGGATACGGGTAACATTTTCTGCTACAGATGCATGCTACAAGTCTCCCATATGAGGAGAACTGAGGACATCTGAGCCAATGCCTGCGAGACAGACAGATGGACGTACTGCCATCCTGCAGGTTTATGTGGGCTTCTCCCACTCACATCCTTGGACTTCAAGTTCCTCTGCCCACCCTGACTAGCAGGAGCAACAACCTCTACAATATTCGTTTATGCCGTTTGTGTCATGGCATTAAAACTGGCATTCAGTAATCTTTGAACAGCTATCTTTTTCTTCCACAGTAACAGTTTCTTAAAGAAAACAAAATGAGGTAGCAAATAGGAACTATTTATTATGCAGAGAGCACACCAATACTCTGAAATCTGTTGGGTTTTTATTGCCCTGAAAATAAAGAGCACAGGCACAAATGTGTCCTAACCACCAGCTGAGAGGAGCAGAGGGACTCCAGAGGCGATGCAAACTATCACACAACCATGGCAAACAGGCAAGGGGAGCAAGGTGCTACCTCCCTGTGCACCTCACATCAGACCTTTCCCCAACTGCTTGAAAGACTTGACCCTGGGAGAAGGCCATCCTCAGGCCCTTTTCTAAGGGCATTAAGAACAGCTCACCCAAAAGACTACTCTTCACATACTTTGGCACTTCACCTTCCAGAGAGGTTTATCTTCCCACCAGCTCAGCCTCTCCCATGGGCTTCTCAACAGGTGCCAGCATCACAGTGGGGGGACCCCAGGAGGGACCCCCTTTCTTGCATCTTCTCTAATGGCTCCTGGCTGCTATCTGGTGAACCAGGCAGACCCTGGAACAGGCTGCCAATAGGAACCCCACCCAGACCACTGCTGCTCCCTGACACACCCAGTACTGCACAGCCCATCTCCAAACGCTCGGTTATCTTACTGAAAACGTCTGAATGCATTTTCATGCAGGAACTCAACAGCAGCTCAAGGTCTGAGAGCCTGTCTCTCATTCTCCAAAGTGCAAGGAGGGAGATTTGATTAGTAAAAGTCAGGTCCCATCATCCAAGTGAACAAATAAAGGCATCATAACATTTTGTAATTATATCCATCTACCATCTTCCTCTCTTCAGCAAGCAACATCCCAACTGTGTATTTGTACATTATATTGCTAAATTTAGGCAGTAAAGTCCTCTGAACACGTGATGCATTCTTGATCTTTACCAGCAAAGCAACAGCTCCACCCTGTATCTTTCACACTGGTGCAACTGAGAATCAAAATGAAGTCTGCATTTTTCCATTTGGCTGAAAAGCATGCCCTACAAAAGTCACAGAATAAAGCATCACAACAGATAGAAAAAAAAAAGTGTCAATTTTTGAAAGTAGCTCATACCATTTCCTTAAATAAATGGAAATTAATTTACATTTCTTTTCCTCATGCAAGCTGTCATTTTTGTGTGGTTGGCTTTACTTTTTTCTTTTAGTTAATCTAAGGTGTGCATGAAGGAAGCAGGGATGAAACTACAACTGAAAAGATATAGGCACACAACAATATGAGTTGAGTCAGCAATTTTTCAAACAAAAACAAATTATTCTTTGATTTATTAAAATTATCAAATATAGTAATTCTTTCATCACTATTGTTGGAACTTTCAGAGAACTAATTTGTTCAGCTACTTATAAGAAAGATATAGGTAATTTTAAGAAATTAAAATGGAAGGACAAGCCTCTTTAGAAAAGAGAACAAAATGGAAAGCAGAATATTCTTTCAGTACATAAAAGGCTGTTATAAAGCCATTTGGTATCAGCTGTCAGCCATCTGAATAGATGAGAAATAAGTCAGTTTGATTTTCAGTGAAGATACCTTTGTATAGATGTCAGGAAAAGCTTTCCAAGTATAAGGACATCTAAGATCAAGCTGCTTTATGAAGGTCACGTATACAGATGAATTAATAAAAAATGGCAACATGGGAGGGAAATAACATACCCCTTACAACAGTGCTAAAAACCTCCAGTAACTGACTGTGCCAAAATGAACAAAAAAAAATGGTCATTGCAAGTGCCAGCAGGTTGGATCCATTTTTTTCAGGAAATAGGCAAAAGCAATAATTTCCAAATAAATAATGCACAGCTCACAACTACAGGCTTTGAAACTGTTTAATACTGTATTTGCTTTAAAATAGCTTTCTTCAGTTTTAGACTACATTTTGGGAAAAATCATAGTATAAATTTTCCATACGATCCTTGCAGAAGTGTTTGGAAAAAAACACCCACTAGCTGACAGTACAGTTCTGCATTTATTTTTTTTTCCTAATGAAAATTGATCTTCATGACAAAGTCAGTTTTCTGTATGACATACAGAATATTTTGTTACTTTTTAGCCAAAAATTGAGCTACCACTTCACAGTGTAACACTTGCTCTTTTCTTTCCACAGTCTAGACAGAAGCAGTGACTCTGTAACTACAGTTTCCAAATCCTTTGAGTTACAAAACCATGGTTTTAAAATTCCACATTTTAACTAATGACATGGTTCTGACCAGGACTGTTAATAACCTGAACTGTTTGTTGCAGAAGGAAACACTTAGCAATACAATCAGATTGCCATCTCTGCCCTGGTAGGGCAATCTGCCTGAAAGTTGCCAAGGGCAGGGGCAGAAGGGGAAAGACACAAAACAACAACAACAACAAAACACACAACCATCCCATTGATGATAAAATCCCCACAGTGCTGAGTGACGCCAAGACTTTGTCTAGGGAAATTATTACAATTTACTGCTACCATAACTAGTTAAAAAGTCAGGCTCTTTGCTGCTGAATGCCACCTGCTACTGCCTGGCAAAGTATGTTCAATTACACAGGGCATATTATCATAACAAGTGGGGCTTTTCACTTAAAAATCCAGAAGTGCTATGCTGAAGTGATATTGTTATCCTCAGTTGAGGGTGGGGGGAAGAAGGGGAAAGACAGGGAGAAGAGAGATAAGTACATAAACAAGAGGGCTTCTCCAGGCAGAATGGTGGCTAAAGTATGGATGTGGCTCAGCTACCTACAATGGATGGGGCTAGGAAGATGACCAAGGGGGTGAAGCACCTCCCCTATGAGGACAGGCTGATAGAGTTGGAGTTTTCAGCCTGGGGAAGAGAATGCTCCAGGGAGACCTTATAGCAGCCTTCTAGCACTTAAAGAAGGCCTACAGAAAAGAAGGGGAGGGACACTCTGTTAGGGATTGTAGTGATAGAATGAGGGGTAACTGTTTTAAACCGAGAGAGCAGATTTAGGTTAGATATAAGCAAGAAATTCTTCACTATGATGGTGGTGAGGCACTGGAACAGGCTGCCTAGAGAAACTATTGATGCCCCCTATCTGAAAGTGTTCAAAGCCAGGCTGGATGGGGCTTTGAGCAGCCTGGTCTAGTGGAACATGCCCCTGCATGTGGCAGGGGGGTTGTAACTAGATGATCTTTAAGGTCCCTTCCCAACCCAATCCATTTTATTATTCTATGTCCCAAGTTCTTGCTACATCTTTTCCTGTAGGCTGCACGCTTAGTTCATCAAGAAAGGATTTCACATTGGGCATTGTCTGTCAAAACACATGCAGCAAAGCAGCAGCTGATAAAGCACCATATACTGCTTATTTCATTACATTCTGCAAGACCCTGCAAGGGGGCATGGTAGGTCAGGCTCACAGGTCAACTTATGAGAACCAGTCTCCAGCAGTGATCACCAGCAGCAAAAGTAAAGAAAGTTGTAGCAGGAATTACAGAAATACAGTAATCATTAAGCAGTCTATCAAGGATTATAGCCTATTCTCTTTTTTTTTTTTTTTTTTTAAAAAAGCAAAACCACATGAATTAATGTTTCTTTTGAAAGAAAATAATTTTAGTCACGCAATCTGTGTTATTCAGGAAATCAGACTACATGATCACAGTGATCACTTCTGGCCTTGCAATACATTTGTTTTAAAAAATTGACAAATGTCAACTTCATTCTCTGTGTTTTTCCTCGTGAAATCCAAAGAGCTTGGGAAACCCACCATATCCTGGATTTTACTATAAATCTTCCTTCACTGATTCTACAAAGGCCTTGGAAATCAAATAGCTTTTCATTTCCAACGTTTGTGAATAATCAAAACTTTGTTCAACACTATGGCTTTTATTCCAACACACATAAATAGCTTCTTGACTTGCACAAAACCTGAAACCACTTGAATCAATCGGCTGTATAGAGTCTGGATAAATACTGACTTTGAGATTCTGGGTATACAGCCAATCCAGAGCTATTTGCTAATACTTTGATCTACATTCACATTATTTTAAGAAGAAATGAAAAATATTCTGGGGAGAACAAAGACAACAGTAAAGAAATTACAGCCTGTAAAAAAAAAGCTAGAGGATATGTAAATTAGCTAAAAATCCAACTTGTTACAAAAGCATTTCAGAAGACAGAAATACATTTAGCCTGATTACAAAATGAGACAAATATCCATACATTTGTTATTTTATTACTCCCATGGGAATTCACTCTTGATTTTCCAGAAATCTACCACTATATTAAGTATATTTAATGGCAGTCTCACTGCATGTGTAAGGTACTGCTCCATTTTCTGTAGCAGCATTATAGCGCAGGTGATTTATGTCTGTGCAGCAGAAAGGGCTATTCTGTAGAAATATCACAGGAAATGACACACAGGATATAAGCCAACACAGACATCTTACAATCCGTTCCTAAGCTCTAGTGCAGTAATCTGCTGAGCTCCTGAAACAGCTCAGATGCTGCTGACACAAGGAATGAACAAGCACCAAAAAAACCTTCCCTCTTCCAGCACGTTTTCTGGGTCCTGGGAGGAGAAAAGGATGAACCAGGAAACAATATATGGAATAGTTATTTGCCACCTGGAAATATGCTTTATTGTGTATTAACTCCAGTACTGTCATGGTTCATCTACGGTGGCTATAGACAGGTGGAGAGGGACAGGCAGCAGCTGTGAAAACAAGGAAGCTGAAGATTAATGTATGGTGAATGCTCAAGTAATGGCTGGGGAAAAGAAGGCCATGTGGAAAAAGTCACCATAAGCCTCATGACAGAGTCCTCTTATCTTCTGCACATTGCAGGTGGGTTGGACTACATGATCTTTAAAAGTCCCTTCCAACGCAAACCATTCTATCATTCTGATTCTATGAAGTACTCCCAGTTCCATTCAGACACCATCCCATTAGCATGTTATTCCACACTAACACTCAAAAGCATCCTTTCCCTTCCCAGAAGCTCCTACAGCATGAAGTAGTGGATAGAGTAAAAATTCAGTCTTTGCATTCAAGAGCACTTCACTCAAGTTACAGCAAGATATCAACAGGTACAAAAACATGACCACGTTTCAGTCAGGTTTGCCAACTCACAACAGAAGACCACATCCTGGAAGCCAGATGAACTCAGAAACATTTTAATATGGATTTTATTAAGGAATGCTAGGACACAGCTCATGAGGGATTAAATGAACGCACAGTACAGAGAACTACTTTTCATCTAAGTAATTTTACCTGTTAAAAATGGCCAGAAAATAAAGAAATATCTTAGCCTATCATGTCATTATTGCTTAAGGTTCTACTATTCCTACTTACTATTCATAGAGCCTTTTAATGGAAATTAAAATATATGAAAGCAACATATGCCGCTAGGTATAAAAAAAAAAAAAAAAAAAAAAAAAAAAACCAAACCGCCCCTCTCCATTCTTAAAGCCTGTTGGA
>JANHGN010002891.1:0-36725 GCA_024605025.1 Megaceryle maxima | reverse complement strand
TGGGGGGGGGGGGGGGGGGGTGGGGGCGGGGAGGAAGTAAAGGAATTGAGTCCCACTGCTGTAGAGAAATCTGAACAGAGATGTTGCTTTGATAAATAAGAAACTCACCACCTAAAAAATGGTCCTTGGGATACACATTCACTGTGTCTGCAAAGGGGGAATGTGTGGCATGTGTATTTATTTCTAAGAAAGCAATAAAGTACCTTGAAAGAAATGTTTTAAAATGTTACAATAATCCTCCAGCTGTTTGCAATTTTGCTCAACTACTAGAAGTAAATGCTGGTTGCATAGTATGCTGCTGTAAGGAATTAGCTCCTTCAAATGTCCTTCTGAGTCTTTACATTGGCTTATTCAACAACCATCTTTGGATGAGAAATCTTTAACTTGAAAGATCATTTCCTCCTCTGTTACTAAACACTTGAATAACCTTCCACAGCGTAAGCAGTCTCCTTTTCCACAGATGAGGTCAGCCACTATTCCCTTTACTTTGATTTCCTGGAATTTCAGCTCTAACCTGAGTTCCTGGGTGATATTCGGCAAATGTCGCTTGATATCTGTCTTGGAAATATTTAGTCAGATGCAGTTGGATGAAACATTGCTATTTTCAAAGAATTAACTTCAGATGACCCACTGCAAGAGCTCATACTCCCTGTTTTGTTGTTCTGCCTCCAGCAGTTTGTTTTATTGCAAGCCCTCAAAAAAATTCTCATCCCTAGGAAACACCTTCATTGGGTTAGACAGCGACCGAGCCTCATCCCAGACACATAAAGCAAGGCTGTGCTTGTTCACACAGGTGGAGCGTAGCCGACCTGGCTCTGGGGCCCCCCGCCCAGCTCCGGCAGGCCCTGGCATGCATGGTGGTGCCCATCCGACGTGGGGAGCCTGCCGGAGCCTGGCTGCGTGCTGCAGGTGAAGGCAGTGGGGTTTAACTTGGGGTGAGCTCCTCCATCGCGCTCAGACAGGTACTGCAGGAGCTGGGCAGGGCTTTGGGCAGGGCGCTAGGAAGGAGGTGACCCCGCTCCGGCAGTTTTTCAAGTCGATGAGGTAATGACACCCCAGTTGCATAAGAAGCGTTATTAGGAAGACGCAGTCTCTGCAGCTCTGTTAGGAAACAAGAGCAGTTATTTTTTTTTCAAAAGTTTTTAAGGTGGTTGGAGTTGCCAAAGCCTTCTTGTTACAAATCAAATTCTTTTGGGGAAGACCCTTCTCTGCTGTGTCGCCTCGCTGGCATGCTGACTGGGAGGAGTTTTGTCTGATGTGATGGTGTTTTAGCAATATTCATCCTGTTAAAACTTTGGGGACTTGAGGAGCTCTGCTGTATCTGGGGCTGCTGCTTGTAAGAGGACATCAAAGTACTTGGTTGTTGAGGATCACAGTGACAGTGTCAGTGTGAGTGTGATGGCTTAGGAGGACGCAGCAGACGTTGGTGAGTGTGGGGCTGAGCAGTTATCCACAGGGTCAGCTATGCCCCCAGCCATACAGCTGGGTTGCCTTAGCCAGCAGCAGTGCAAAGAAGAGTGCATAGAGAATGGGATAGGAGGAGAAAAGTCTGGTGTTTGACATGGCCATTGCTAAAGCACAGTTCCTAGGACAGAGTGGGTGTTTGTGGGTGCACCAGCAGCAGTGGAAAACCAAAGCTGGATGAGAAGAGAAGCAGAAACACATATTCCTTGTCAGAAGACACATACAAGGTCCCGTGGAGTACCTCGCTTCCTGTCACACAGCTGGAAAGGGTGGTGCTTGGAGATCTTTAGCTTGCTGAGAAGCAAGTGGGGTGTAAGAATATTCCTATGACTCAGATTTTGATAAAGATGTTTTGATAGAAGCACACAGGTAAACTGGAAAAAAGTCTGTGATGAATGCTATGTCCATTGAGACCTTTTAACTGCTGCAATGGAAACCAGCTAACCAGCACTACATCAAAAGCTGGTGCTGCCATGGGTGAGAGCTGGTGTGGTTCTGGGTCTTGTACTGGTCCTAACACCAGCCCCAGGTGACCCTGAGCAAACTGATCTTGGTTCTTGATGTCTCAGGTCTCTGTTGCAACCCTGGTTCTGCACGCACACTTCAGGGTTTCTATCCTAAATCTTTCTGTGTGAAAAGCAAGATGAAAATAGTTTAACACGAGCATTTCTCAATTCAACAAATGCTTTTTTTCCCCTTAGACTGAATCATAGAGGAAAAAAGTGTCAGAACTTCAGCTACAAAGGATATAGAGCTGGTATTATACCTCATAAAACAAGTGGAGTAAACTAGAGCCATCTATAATGCTGAGTGGACAACTCTGCAGCTAAAATGCAATAGATTATCTCAAGCTTGAACGTTGAGGACCATCAGTCATGTGGTTTCCAAGAAACTTAAGATTCAGACTGAGAAGTGATTTGCAGAGAAAAACTGAGTACAACAGAGAGAAAAAAAAAAAAAAAAAAAAGGCATTTAAACAGAGATCCATTAACTATCATGGTCTGGGCAACATACTTTTAAAATACCCTTTTTTTTTTTTCCTTTTCCTAGGTAACCAAATCTGTGTGGTTTCTCTGAATTCCTGTCCTGCCTTCAAAGTTAATTTCTTTGAAGGATAATGAATGAGAAACAAGTGAAATCCAGGTTGTAAGTGGCTGTCTTACAGGATTCCCAAGGGTCCAGGGCCATTTAGCTAGCTACCATCTCTGCTTTCTCCTTGCAGAGGCAGACTGTTCAGCACAGCAGAAGAAAAGCTTTTTACCTAACAATTAATTTGTGTGACAAGATGTGGTGCAAAGAAAAAAAAACTGTCAGAAGAAAGGAGTTTCCTTTGTTGCTTGTTTATTCTTGAAACACACTTTGTGCACCTGACACGTTTGCTGGCTTCATTCTGGATTTAATGCAAGAAATTGGCACAGTCTTACTACTGTGGTTAATTTTAAATGCAACAAGATCACACTACGGTACTTGACACATCTCTAAAAGCAACGTCATGACACTTTTGACACTGAATGTTCACTAATGGCATCTGCTGCCAAACTCGAATGTAAAATGAGTGGGATAACAACAGCAGCATTTAAAAAAAACTTCATTCAAAGTAGCATTTAAAATTTTATCAGGTCTAACTGGCACAGTAGATTTGCAAACATGGAGAATATCCAGTTTCTGTTGCTTACTCACAAGCTTCAGTGTGCAAGCCAAGGACAGCTCCATCCCCTGAGGCAGGGAAACCCAGAGGTACAGCAGCTGAGTGCACATGCACACAAGGAAACATCTGTCCTCGCAGGATTGTGGTGCCTGGCTGGGCTAATGCAAGGATCTAGATCCTGTTTTGGTTTGGTATTTTTTGATGAGGTTTTTTACTTTTGTTGCTGTTGGTTTTTTTCCTTCTAAGCTAAAGCTTAGTTATTGGGTTATTAATGGTCTTAAAACAGTTGCATAGATATTTTAGAATTTATTGCATTAGCTTTTCAGTCAATAAAATAAAATATAATAACATGAAATGAAAATCAGAGTTCTGTAAATAAATGTGGCTGAGTTAATAATTAGCTAATGATCTGTTTGTGAGGATGTAAGCAGAAAAGAATTAGTCTTTTCTGTGCTATTGCTGTGAACATTTCTAAGTGTGGATGCAGTTATATTGGTTTAAATATTCTCCACAAATGCAGCTACAGTGTAAACATTTTATACAAATATAACTTCAGATACACTTTTGCTAACACTAGCTACTTCTCTAAAAAGCCCTCCTATTTAAATATTTATAATAAAAAAATGGTGGGTTTTAAAATACATACTTACTTCTGACACTGTAAGTCACTCATTGAAATCAGCAGGGCTCCTATTTTTGGAGATGGTGAGAAAAGAATCGTAGGGAAAGGTATTTTTTTTGTACCGGTGTTTCATAATCCTGCTCCCTCCCAGTAGGGAATCAGGGTAGACTTAATCAACATGTTTTGAGTCCCAATGGGTTTCCAATATCTGTATATCAATGGCATTTGAAATGTAAACACTCTGAATGTTGAAATTTTTATCTGGGGGAAGTTTCTGGTTTTAAATTTAAGTGGTTCCACTCACAGAATTAGGGTTTTCAGGACTTTAAGCACTTACCTGGGGGCAAAGGAGAAAGAAATTCTTTTATCCTCTCTGTACAACCTGCAGTGGAAATCCTGAGTGGGGCTTTGCTGTACAACCTCAATTCAGTGATGATGATAATAAGTTCCTCTAGTTGTTAAGTATGGCTAATAAAGTTGAAAAACACCTTTTGAAAAATGATTAGGTAGATAATAAAGTATGTCAACTTGAAAATATGCATTCTTCATGTGATGACTGGAGATAGTTTATCACTTTATGAGTGACACATCCATTTATAAATATTTATTCTCTCCAGTGGTACTGATAAATCTTTTGAGCCTATAAGCCCATTGATACATACACAGTAATATAATTTGTCTTTCCAATGCATTTTATTTATTATTGACTAATTGCCTGCCAGATTGTAAATATGATAGGGGTGGCATTGTACTTTGATTAACTGTATGTTAAAGTACCCAGAGGAATTTAGATCTAGCTCCGAGCAAAGACATCCAAGGCAATAAATTGTATATTTTGAAATCAGCTATGCAGTATGGAGCTGCAGTGCTAGTTAAACAAGCTGAGCAGAGGCATTTTCCAGAGCAGTTTATTTTGATTAATGGGTTCCCAAAAGCCTCTTGCTGCTGTTTACAATGGATTTGCTGTAATATTTACAATAAACTGGGGTTAGTCAAGAGAGTTTTAATGTACTTCATCAGGTTACTTGCACTTCACAAACCTGGGCAGGAAGTACGGTGCAAAGTCAAATGGGTAAATGTTTTGTCCTTCTTTTTCTGGCACACACATGTGAGTTGGTTTTATTGTTTTTTTTTCCACTTCTTTCTCCCCCTTCAGCTCCCTTCTCAGACATTTTCTTAACCAAATGTTTAAAACTGGCTTAACACATCTTGAACCATCTATGTGATGACTGGAGATAATTTATCACATTAGAGCTGACACACCATTTATAAATATTTATTCTCCACGGTGGCACTGATAAATGGGCTGAGCAATAGGGCCGCTGGCGGAGGCTCCCGGCGATGCTCCCTTTGCCTTGTCCTCCCCACGCAAGCAGCCCTGGCACTGGCGTGCTCCTGGGCAGCCTGGGAACACAGTTAGGGCAGCAGTATCTCTTGATTAACTCCCTCAAAACACTTTGAATTAGGACAGGCTAGACCTTGTTAACCAGCTGTTCTCTAATATCCCGGGCAATGAAATGCAGCATTTTCCATGGCACAAAAGCTGTAGCAGCGGGAGGTTTTTGGCCAGGTGGCTCTTAACACCCACCACAAACACAGGCGCTTGCTCACGTCTTCATTTTTGTATCTTGAGACCATAAAGGCTGAATATTATTGTCCTGTCCAAATAAAAGTCCCTCTGTGGAAGGCCCTTGCCTGAAATAGGTCCCGAGATGGGCAGTGTGTCAGCTGTGGGCTGCGTTTTGCCCTTCCTCCGCCCGCAAGCCGACTGCAGTAGCTCAGCCGCTACCGGCCCCTCGCCTCGCTTGCTTTTTTCTAAAAATTGAACTAGTTTGTCAGACCGTATTTATGCACCATGTAATTTGTCAGAAATTCTATTGTAATTAGCACCCGCTAATCACTGTCAGTAACGTTAGTTAGCTAATTGTATCTTGGGCATTATAAACCAAAGCAAACCCAAACCCTGTGCGTAGTTGTGTTGAAATAGATGAAATAGCAAAATGTGTGTGTTCCCCAGAGGGATGTGGCCAGGAAGATGGTGATGTGTGCTGTTGTGTCCTTCTGACTCCTGCAGAAACATCTCCCTTGGGGACCTTCTGGACCTTCTCCAGAGGTGTCATAACCTGAACTTGTGAGGTAGTTTGTGGATGGTGTTTTGTAAGCAGGCAGGAGGAGAGTGAACTTCGCAGGACTGGTGCATGAAATCTCCAGGATTAGAGAGATCCAGAGGCAAAAATGAAAGCAGGAGCCACGGATAGATATTGTCCCGAAGGATGAGCTAAATCAAGGAAAGGTTTGGCATTTCCAACTAGAAGAAATATTCTTCTTCAGATTTTTTTCTTTTTTCTTTCTTTCTTTTTTTTTTTTCCCCCCCCCAAATGCTTATTTCTTTACACTTAAAGAAAAAGGGAGTGCCATCATCCAGAGCTGTTGCAGCAGCCTTCCCTCCATGGACGCAGGATAATCTAGCTCTCTTTGATTTCCATTATGCTTTCCAGTGGATCAGAGTTGTAATTAATTAATTGATTTTTTTTTTTTCCTGCCAGTCCCCTAATTAACACTAAATAAAAATTCATGCCAGGGTTAATAGCTTTAAAGGTTGGAGGCAGGAGCTTCTGCTGCTCAGGACCGTTGTCCGTTCAGCAGTGCATTTGGGTTATATTCCCTGTCATGCTTTTAATTCCTAATCAATAGAAAGTTAATTTTGTTCTTAACTGAAAAGGAGCTAGAAATGGGTTACTGTTACACAACTGGTTTTGTTTTACGGCCTTTACAGGGATGTGTTCACAGCACAGTTATAACAGCACTAGGCAAACTGGGATAGCCCCAGATAGACACGATCCCCCAAACCAGTGAGATTTATACAGCGGACAGGCCTAAATCTTGTGCTCCCAATACTTACTGTAAACACTGTGCTCTCTGATCTTTATTGTACTGGATAATTAACATGTGGATCCATGATACTTCGAGAATATGAAGTGTTAGGTAATATTATGTGGGGACTAGTGGAATTTTACTAACAAAAGATCAGGGTATTTTTATCCGTTATCTCTTACTAGACAATAAAATGGCAACGAATGAGACAATTATTGAAAGTATTGCTCTCTGTGTTGTTAAATGAATTAACTGAAAAATCACACTCCCTCATGGGAGCAGAAATGTTACAATACCTCCGAGACCTAGACCAAGCCTGGAAGAGGTGGCCAGACCCCATGTTACTCATTAGGGCTCCTGGCTTTTGGTAAGCCATTAAACCCTTGAAAATATCCCTGTGAAATGGAGCTGAAAAAAATAAAAAAACTTTCTCTAGTTGTATCTAAAAATGGAAGAGAAATAGGAAAGAGATTCTCTTTCTTGCTGACTGCTGCTTTCACTTTTATAACCCTGTGACTACTTGGCTCAACATCTTCCCTTCCCTGGCTGTATGTGGGAGAATCGCTGAAGCTCCTTCTAATATACTTCTATACTTGATATACTTACCAGGAAGATATTCAGAACCAACGTCATAAGCAGTGAAATATGGCCCTATTTGACCAAAATGAGATTTGAGAAAGACCTCTGCAGAGTGGTTATGTAATATTATATACATTATTTTCAATTAGCAAATACTTTAGGAGGTGGAATTGAAGCATTTCAGATATGAGTGAGCACATCCAAGGTAAATATCATGTTAATTCTAATTGTTGTACATTGTGTTCGGCCCAACACTGGGGAAAATTCATATTCAAAGGGGTTTTGAATTCTCCTAGTTGTTGTTAGCCATCCTAACCTTCTGAAACATGGAAGTGTTCACCTTCATAGCTTCTCTCCCATTTTCCACTGTCTTGTGTTCTCACTTGCCCACATGCAATCACAGTGTTAGCAACTGTGCTGCTGCTGTGATGCACTTCAGAGCTCTCAACTTGCCTGGGCTCACACCAGTAACATGGTGCTGTGTAATGGGGAAGTCGAGCTCCCGACTTTTCCTTTTGTCTGCGTCTGGGCATTTGCATCACTGAGCAGTCTGGAAAGAGAAAGGAGCAAAAAACATAATTTCAAAGAAATTAAGAAAATGTATTTTGTCCTGTTCATCCCTCATGGACTTTAAAACATTATGGTTTTTTAAGCTACAGGGTGGTGCAAGCTGCAAGGTGTTTGCAGGAGTCTAGCATGCTCTATCTCTGCTGGGATCACTGTAGCTAATCCTCAAACATTCAACTCTGATTTTATTGTGGTTTTGGTTTTGTTTTTCTTTTTTGTTATCAACTTCATTCTTTGGTCCAATTGGAGTATCAGTCCCGTGCTCTTACTTTAATGATCATTTGCTTTTCTGAGTAAATACTGTGCTCGGGACACTGCCAGCCTTTAGCCTTGGTCATACTAATACATAATGCAGATGATAAAAGCCAGTGTAACAGAAGAGAGGTCCCAGGGAGAATGCAAGCCATGACAAAATAAGAAGGAAGCAGATGGTTAGGTATTAAACTGCAGTAATAAAATAACATCTGGCAGAATATCACACACACGCACTGATGCCCATCTGAAAAGTGCACTGATTTAAGTAATATGTTTCTCATTTTTCTGCAATTAACACCAAAATTTGCATAGCGAACAGTGGCAGCTCACACAGAAGCTTCTTTTGAAAAATACAATCCAAAGATGTCTTTTCTACAAGGAGATTGGCCACAGCAGACACTGATGGCTTTCTATACTATGGTGTAAAGCAATTAATGAGTCATACCTTCCTGCTGGCCAGAGAACCCATTATTCTGTTTACATGCAGCCTGGCAGATGTACTTGTTTGCAGGGCTGGAAATTAAAAGATAAAAGGGGAATAGCATTTGACCAAGTAGAACGTCACTCCACCCCGTGCCATAGAGAAAAGGGCACTGTGCAGACAAGGTAGATCTCTAAGATGCCATGCAGGCAAATCTGACTGCCTCAGATCCTCTCCCAAATTTCTCTTTGTGTCAGCAAGGGAAAGAGAAACCTGGGGGCTGGGTTTTTCAAAGGAAGTTGGAAGGAAGATGAAATCCCCACCTGGTTTAACAAGCCACACAGCAGCACCAAATACCCTGCAGTCAACTAGGTCTTTCACAAGCCTTGACCTGCCCACAAACCAAGCCTGGGGCCAGACAAGCCTGATGAAAGAATGTTTAATTTGTGTTGCTGAGCCTGTGGGGTGCTGATGAAGGGTTGTGCTGGGAAAGCTGATGGTAGGAGCACTGGGAGCTGCAGGGTGGCAGAGATGGGGCTGGCTATTATTGCAGGCATGAGCAAGGGGCTGGCTTTAGCTGTGGTCTCCCTAGGACTGAACCTGCTGCCAACCTGGGACATTAGCAGGGGATGGAGCTGCTCCATGGTGGAGCTTGCAGGCCACCTCACCTCCAGCTTTAATAACACCTTGATGACCAAATGCATGTGAATATTGTAATGGGGAGGGTCGGGGAGGGCTCCCAGTGGGACATTTCTGCTGTGGACACCTACTCAGCAGTGCCACCATTGAGAGAGAGCCTATAGATGCCTGCTAACTGCATGCTTCACTGGACAGGCGTATTTGCAGTGTGGAGATGGAGAGCTGCTGTATCTCTTGCAAGCTGGAAGCTATGTCTGCAGTGTGTTAACCTCCCTGAGCAGTTTCAGCTGTTGCACATATTACTGTCCTGTAGAAGCAAATACTTGATAAAGCAGGCAATGGTTCACTCATCAAAAACCCATAAAAAGAGTAGCAGGTGGCAAATACAAGATTACCAGTGTGATGTGCTGTGTGGAGAAAAAAAAAAAAAAAAAAAAAAAAGCCTTGTGCTCTTCTCCAGCTGAGGAAGCATCAGATTTCCAGCTGCTGAGGGCCAGTCTGCACTAGAGCATGGCATGTGTTTCAGCATAAATGTCACTTCCATTTGGAAAGTTCCAGTCTAACTTGGAATAAATGCAATTTGTTTTGGAATTCCCTGGGAAATAGAGGTTTTTTGGGGGGAAAAAAAAAAAAAAAAAAAAAGGCAGTGTGGGAAGAGCTTTTCCTCCATGTACCTGTTTTGTGTCTAAGAGTGCAGGAGGGAGGGTGGGTGACAGACATCAGACATCTGTCCTCAGCTCTGCCATGGCAAGAGAAGAAGGGTGCAGAAACCTCCCAGCATGGAGAAAGGCTTTGCCAAGTATCAGAACAATCTGACCACCTGAGCTGGGCCTGGCTGCTGTAAAGTCATGGATGTTGAATTTTCTCCACGTAAATGGCCTTCATGGTGTGGTCCCATTGTGCTGCAGCTGGCAGCTGCTCTGCCTGCTGCCTGGAGAGCACCTAGGCTTGCCCAGCAGCATGCAGTGTTCCAGGGAAGGGAAAGTGTATTTCTTTCTGTTTTGCTGTGTCTAGTGAATGGCCTGATCTTGCTTCTTTTGAAGATAGTGACAATAGTCCCATTGATTTCCTCAGAAGAAAGGAGTGGGAACATGTCTAAAGTTCTTCTTTTTTCAATAAAAGGAATAAAGGTGTGCTTTCAACACACCTTTATTCCCTTTCCTTCTGCTTTTTGTATAGGTGTTATCTGCTGGAAATCTGCATCATCCCATGTACAGAGAAATCCAGACTTTGACATGAGCCCTGAATGCTATCATATTTTAAGTGACAATGTAGTGATTTACTTCCATCAAGTAAACCGTTTAGGTCACGTAGTATTCTACATTCCTATGACAATCTTTACAGGTAGGAATAATGAGGATGCTCTTCTGGTGCCTGTTTTTTTTAGAGCAGCAGCACATCTAGGACACGCAGAAAAAGCTGAGGGCTATCTGAAAGCTAGAAGGTTTTTTATGAGTGGAAAGGGTTATTTGGTGTAACAGAAGTGTTCACTACTGCAGCATCTCTGAGGAACATTAACAGGCACAGTTTTGTGGTTTTAGGGATTGTGATGCAAACAGCAATATCTTTGCAGTAGTTAATTGTCTTGAAATCTGATTTGCAAAGGTAGCAGCCTTAATTTGATTTGTTCTTTGTTGGGGATCCTCTGGGAGTGTGAGCTTCAGCCTCCAATAAATCAGGAGAGCAACATGCATTGTGGACTGAGTCCGAGACATGCTGGGAATCTCTCTTTCTTCCTCAGGGGGCTTTAGATGGAGCCTTTGACTAAAATGGATATTATTAGAATAGCCTTAATTCTTGTTTCTAAGGAAATACTGCATTTAAAGCAGTATTGGTGCCAAAACCAGGGAATGGATGCCTATTCTGCAGTTTGCTTTCTCCTGCCCCTGGACCACCTCCTCCCTCTGCCAAACTGCAGTCCTATGGGGATAAGACAACTTTTTGCTGCATGAACCAATATTCACGGTTCAGGGTATCGTGGTCCCGCCTATTTCCTTGAGCAGAGTGGCTGAGAACAAGCCAACATCCTTCCCGGAATAACTCCAACCATCTCTGTACAAGGCTATCTCTGACCCAGGGACCCCTGGAGTCAATGAGCTCTTTTGACTGCAAAATCTCACACCGAGCACATAACCTTTACTTTTGCTGGATCTCTGTTAGGTTTAAAGACTCTGCTCTATTGCAACATGGGGCTCTGACTGTGACTGAGGAGCAGGTGATAGGGTGAATATGGAAACATTTGCAGAAAAATTCCCTCTTCCAGCTAGTTTTACTTTGGTTTTGCATTTCCCTAGGTTACTTTCTGAAGATGGTTTAATTTCCTATGTGCTGCTTGTATTTTGCTTATATTTCTTCTCTTCAGCCTCCCTCAATGATATCCTAGTGCCTGCCTTCTCAACAGTAATAATAATAGCTGCAATATCTTTAATAGCTGCCTGCTGCCAGCCTCTCAGCCTTCTCCACAGATTCCCCAAGGTACCAGATGCATAATGCATTTCCCAGCTAGAAATCAGACCTTGCTAGGATCTGCTCTCAAAAAACCTCCTTCCTGGCAGGCTCCCCAGCTCTGTGAGAATTAGCAGTGTGTGCAGAGGCACCAGGAGAGGTGGTTTCCTTTTTGTGGGTGTGAAGCACAAGGCTTAGAGCTACATCAGCTACGTTTAGACCATTTGTCCAAACAAGGTCACCCTTGCCACCCAGAGCAGAGCCAAAATTACTGGTCCTCCCTGCAGAGCCACTGATGAGACATTTTGTCCTGTCCCAGACATCTGAGCCAGTGAGGGGTGGAGGTGCAGGGATGGAGCTGAGTGATGCAAGGGAGACTTTGGTGTGAGAAACTGGAAAATGCAGAAACAACCAAGAGCCTGAATGAAGAAAATCTGTTAAATCTTCTTATGGTCAACTCAACCCAACTAACCCAGGCTGACCAGTAGCACCCTGGTGTGGCCAACCTGACCTTTCAAAGGCCCTGATCTGACCAGCTTCCCACTCTATCCTAAAATAAATTGCTATATGTGAGGGCCATGGGGAATTTATATTTACCTTAAACTTCAGTCTCTTCAAGAAGTAACTCATTTCATTATTCTTTTTATTTTTTGACTTTATATACAAGCAAAGAATGATTTAAAGCAATTTGCTTATATGAATTTCTGCACCTTCTAGTGTCCTTCAGGACAAACTTGTTTTACAGAGGAGAAACTCATCAAATGACTTGCTGAAGGTTTAATAAAAAAAAAAGGAGAATAAAAGGCCATGGTAGAGCTGGGAAATGAACCCAGCAATGTTGACTTTGAACTACATTAAATCAGTTGCACTACGGTAACACACTTGGTACTTTTGCTTGGTTTTCAACCACAACTTTAAAGTTAGGCCAACAAAGTTAAGAAATCAGGAGGGGGGTAATTTTTATTCTTCAGATGAGGAGACTGAGAAATCTAAAAGCCTGGTGCTCACAATAACTTATTATTGCTCTTTATTTGATGGAGTGACTCATATAGCACACAGCTTCAGGAGCAGGTTTGGGGAAAGCTATAGCTGAAAACACAGCCAGCTGTAAAAAGCTAGCCATTTCCTACACAGTATCTACTTCAAAAGACTAAAATAGATGTCCCCTTTATTCTGTCCAAAAAGTCACGGCAGAAGCAGCTTTCTTTTGTTATCTCCCAATAAACGTGTCTCTGTAATAGTGGAATTTACTGCTGGGGGGGGGAGTGTTTCTCACCACTGCTTCCCCTTACAAAGGAGCTAATCTATCTTGTGCTGGGAGAAGGCAAATGATGTCATGTTTCCTGTATTTCAGCCTACTTTCCAGCTGCTGCAGAAAGGCAGGGCTATAGGTAAACATTTCACTCAGCAAGAGCAGAGCGGGAGCTGCCTGCCCCTGGCTGGGCCGGGCTCGTGCTGTGTGAGGGCTCTGGGAGCAGCGGGACGGTCATGGCATCTCTATGGGATGCCTCCACGCAAGGCTGGCTTGCCTTGTTTTCCTGCTGGCTGGCCCGACCTCACCCGAGGAGAGCAGCCCAAGCACACGGGGACAAAGCTGGCTGGGGTGCGGGAGCACTGGGGAGCCAGCATCCTCGTTGCCTGGGCCCCGGCCTGCTGGCAGCTCTGGCTGGGGCAAGGAGCTCGGCAAGTCGGGACGCTCTGCCTTGGCACAGCCCGGCGCAAAAAGTTTGCAGAGCACCGTCTGAACTAGTGTTAGTTCCATCAAGAGAGTCCTTGACATTCATTAAGGCTAAATTCTCTCTCACATTTTAACCAATGAAATGGAAAAACAGCAAAACAGGAATGCCTAAGCAAGTCTGACTTTTTTTTTTTTTTTTTTTTTAAATATAGCAGTCTAACAAGCCCAGGATAACACCCGCCTGCGTGCCGGATTCACCCAGGCAATTACCACAAATGCAGATTGAATAATTATGCATGCGAAGACCCGTCTGGTACCTGCCACATGCAATGACTCAATCTGTGTGCAGGTGCATGTGTCTGCCTCCTGCGCACAACACCGACCGCTCCTCTCACGCAGTGGGGCCATGGTGCTTTTCACCACCCAGTGGAAAATCCAGCCCTTTCCACCGTCACTGCCCTGCCTCCCCAAAGACAGGGCTGAGTGCCGAGGGTTTGCAGAGGGAAGGCATCACGCCCTTAATCTCTGAGCCCTGCGTTGAGTGCAAGGAGGCTCCCGGGAGTGCTGGGACATGCTGTGCTGGTGTGGGGTGCTGGAGGGCCGCAGGAGGTGGCAGAGCTCCACTGCTGCACGCTGCTTTCCACTGACCACATTTCACAAGTCACAGCATTTGGAGGAGGGTGCAGTCTGAAGCCTCACTTTTCCCCACCTTGCTGGCAATGGCCCTTCCTTGGTGACTTTCCCCGCCACCAGCGCTGCCCCTTTCCCCAGGGTGCTGCCTGCAGCTCCCTGGCTCTGCTGCCTGCAGCTTTGCTTCTTGGTAATTCTATCCCTTGCTTGTGTACCAGCAGAATATGACTTTCCTTATATATTATACCTTGAGTGCAATACAAGAAAATAAAAATGAGTAACAGCTTGTTTCCCAGCCGTGGATGGAGCAAAAATTTTGATGAATGGACAGACTACTTGCATGAAAAAGAGCATGAATAATTTGCAATGAATAATATTCAAGTGTTACCTTTTTTTTCCCCTCATAAATTGCTTACAAATTTTTTTTTCCCCCAAGCTGTTAGTCACCAGAGCAAATACAGAGCAGCCTGTTGGAAGCATTTATTTTCTGCTACTCTGAGCTGTGGTTAGATGCACTGGTCACTCTGACTGATGGGGAAACTCGTACTAGCAAGTTTCTTTGGTTGACACCTCGAGGTTGCCAGGGCTTCACATATATTTCTTTTACAAGCAATGGCAGATGCTGAAAATAGCTGTTTGTTTGTTACTGTTCATAATTTATAAATTATTGCTTCTACAAGTCTCAACCAACATTGGAGGTTGACAGAGACCCAGGTTAAGAATGAATTATTTTATGAAAAATACATGAAGATCTTTATGCTGCTGGAAAGTCACAGTTCACCATTTCCCCCCCATTTCTGTGGAGTTTTGCTGTTAAAAATAATATGCCTATCTTTGTGGAAAAGTTTTGTGGAGGGTGAGGAAGGGATTGATGGGGCATGGGTGGGGACACGCCATATCCCTCACCTCTGCCACTATTTGCCCTGCTTGTATTAGTATAGCAGGTTGCCTCTTCAGACCTGCTCTGTCTGCTCTGAACATGTGGAATAGCTGGGAGTTTGATTCCATCCTTCCACTCCCCTGTCGCCTTTGGTGAGGGACACAAAATTCAACCTAATACATTGTAGAATTAAAGAAAAAAAAAAAAATATATATATATATCTCCCTCAAATGTAACCTCTGTCTCTCTTCGATTTTAGCGTTTTCTCCCACTAGGTCATGCATAGGATGGGCACCTCCAGGTGAATGCATAGCAGGGAGAGGCTGTGGGAAGTGTGGGAGGTGGCAGAGGTGTTTCCCACTCTGTTCCCCTGGCCCTGGGCATCTGTGCCTCATGCTGACAGCTCTGCACAGGAGAAGGACACAGGTTGGCCCCTACCAAGTGGATGGTTCTTTGCATGTGAGCTGCTTCTCACCTTGTGTTTTTCACCCTGAAATGCTAACGGTCAGGAAAAAAACCTTACCCCTGGGCAAAGCTGGTGTGTAACCCTTCTCTGCCCTCACCCAGCTCCTCTGCGTAAGATGAGGCCAGGAGAGGGCAAGTGATGTGCCAGAGGTCACTGTGTCATGACCAGGTAGCCCAGCTCCTTGTGCTGGGCATCCTGTGCACACCAAGTGACATTGACCGCAGTTTATTTTGGGATCTCTCCCCGACCTCTCCTATTTTCTATTCCTTTTCCATCGACCTATTCTAATCAGCTGAGTTACTTTCCCTTTTTCTTCTTTTGCTTGAACTCAAAGCAGTGTGAAGGAATGACCTCTCTTTCATGCACATGATTGCATTTTAAACTTTAATAGCTTCCATACCTTTTTCTAGGAGGTGCTCTGCTCAACTGAAGGTCTGTACTTTGCACTCAGATTTAGGGAGCAGCCAGAACATGATGGAAAAGTACAGTCTCTGTATCAGGTCTCTTCCTACATGATGGACACTTCAAATTTAAGCTACTTTTTTTCTAAGCTGAACATATGTGAGGTTGAAGTTCATCTCATAGAGCACTTATTGACATTATGCAGCTGTAAAGAAATCTGCTTTGCCTATGAAAAAAAATGGAGTGTAATATAGCTAATGATAATTAAAAGATATCTTAATAATGTGCAGTGATTTCTTAATAGATGCCAACAGAATAGGCTTAAGGGGAGATAGCAAAACACACCCACAAAACCCAGTTTTGCTCTGTCACAATCCATCCTCTGAAGTGCAGAGGAATGTTTGATTTCTGGGTGTGTATGTCTGCAGGGTTGGCAATGGAAACCGAAGCAGTGGAGATTACAACAGTTCTGCTTATCCTAAACCGAATATGTTGGTTGGTTTGTTGTTTTTTTTTTTTAAAGTTACCAGTTTAATGACTTATTTCCTCTTAGCACTTCTTTGACTAACCAGGGCCTTTCTTGCAGTAAAGGGAGATGGCTTGGATATGCAAGGAATGACCTGGGGAGAGTGGTTTGTTAACATGGATCCCAGAGTGGAGAGCTTAAAGCCCAAATTTGTTCCTGATTGTGAGATATGTGAATTATTAGCTCCTGGGTGGATAGCTCTGGTATGAACTTTGATGTTATGAACTTCAGTG
This sequence comes from Megaceryle maxima, assembly GCA_024605025.1. Taxonomy (NCBI): domain Eukaryota; kingdom Metazoa; phylum Chordata; class Aves; order Coraciiformes; family Cerylidae; genus Megaceryle; species Megaceryle maxima. The sequence goes on along the minus strand of JANHGN010002891.1, from coordinate 20,396 downwards.
TGACAGTAGCTGTTCAAAGGAGTGGAAAAAGGATGTGTGAGAAGTCTGCAAAAGTCAGAATAAGTGCTTTTAGTTTATAGACTCTTTCTCTCTTGGAGGAGTTGCCTCTTCTCAGAGGTGACTAACTACATATAGGACAGGGATGAGCTGAGGTTGCTTCTTTGCTTCTCTTGATAGAATAGCCTAAATTGCCAGGTTTAGAAAGATAATTGAAATGCAAAGTGTGAGGAAGATGATGCGCCAGAAGTTTAAACCATTCCTAACATCATGGGGGAAGCAAGTGAACACTCCACTGAAAAATAATGGCTTGTTGCTTGAAGCAATTGCCAAGTTCTTGAATCGCCTTTATTCACACCGATAATACTATGGTGAAAACTAACTCATCACTGAAAAATGCCCTGCCTGTCCTTTTGATACTGAACCTGGTTTTCCTAGATCCTGGTGTTTCCCACTTCCCTTGGGATTGAGCCACCATGGGGTGGCTGCAGGAATGGGGTATTGGGTGATCTGTGAATGGGGACACTGGAGGAGGGGGTATGACTGCATTGCTGAGATCCTTGTCCTCGCTCTGCAGCTTCCCCCATCTTCTGACCATCCTAGGAGGGGTATGAAGGACTTCATTCTTGGCTAAGAAGCAGAAGACAAGAGCTGAGGCTGGAATTCAACTTGTGGTGTATACAATCCTGGAGGTGGGCCGGTCCCCACAAAAGCCTCCAGGACCACCTCTAAGCAGCAGCTGGCTTCGCTTACAGCCCCAGCTGAGATGAATGGCATTCCAGCGCTCACCAGCAGCCCACTGCTGCTTCTCCTTTTACAGCTGTTGCCTGATTACATCAACCAGTTTAGCCTCTTGAGTTTGCGTTTTGATATAAATCCAGCTGGGAGGGCATGTTGGTGTGGGAAGCGAGGATACTCGCTTGAACCCCACCTTCCAGTGTGAAAGCATAGTCCAGGGTTATCAGCAGCAAATGATGTCTCTGTGACCTCTGCTTCCTCTGCCGTGAGAGTTTGCATTGTGGAGTGATGAATACATAATTCATTCCCACCCACCAGGGAAAATGCCCTGGTAGCACAGCGCAGACATCCGCAGCACAGTATTGCAGGAAGCAAGGAGGTGGTTATACAAGATTTAAAGATATGCTGCACAGCCCTATAGGAGAGGCATGTGAAATGGATTCTGAGTGGGAACTGAGCAGTGTGTCTGGTTGGCTGGATGCTTTGCAATGTTTTTTTTACCACAAGCATTCAACACTATTGACGGTTTTCCATAATTTCAAGACACCATTAATCTGACTGCCAAAAATCTAGCGGGACTGCAGGGCACAGCAGCTCTTCCTCCTCTGCATTTCTCTGAGGGATGATCCCTTTGGTGCTCCTCATGCTGGGACAGCCACTGCCAGCCCTGCAGATGGGCAGAGGTTGGAGAAGTACTTCGCAAATCTTCACCTTTGGAATTTTCATGTTTAGCCCAGCTCTGATTTTTTTCTTCTATTTTTTAAATAGGAACAGACTTCAAGAAGAAAGCATCCATCCCAAATGAACCATAATCAGGGCTTGTATGCACCACCCCAGGGTGGTCTCTTGCCAGTCGTTGCCTTTTTCAGCATGGTCTCTTGTAATGGTTTTGATGGACTTGTTCACTCTCTTTGTATTGAGGTGCCTTTGCTGAATAGTGAGCTTCGAGGAAGCCTGGAGAGGTTATTTAACCTGTCTCCCTCTTCTGAGATAGGAGTAATTTTATACCCAGACCTTTCCCAATGGGCATTTGTCCAACCCACACTAAAGGGCACACAGAGAGGAGCATTCCCCTTAACCTACCCAGGACAAGCACATGATAGGAGGCAGTCCATGGTCTATCAGTGGTTTCTCCACATATTAACCTTACAAGGTCTAATCTGCATTTTTTTCCTTTTTCCTCTGCAGATTGAAAACCAGAAGAGCTGAGTCATCCCCTGAGAAGACATTTCCCACAGCAGATGTTACACCATGCGATCCTGCTATCTCTTGCAGTCATTGCTGAGGAGCTCCTGTGTCACTCCAAGGCCTGAATGAAGATAACATGGTCCCATTCCTCCAGTCTCATTGCTACAGCAAAGATAAACTCCCTGCTCAGTGTTTGCTTCAGAATAAGTGTCAGTAAATCCTCTCTATTTGGAAGCATCTCTGCACCGAGACCTTACCTTTGAAAGGTGATAATGTCAAAACCATCATGCTACATTTTGCAATGAAGACCTATTTACATATATTATCTGAGAGCCATCCTGTCATTCCTAACACTGTGACTTCTGGATGACTTTTCTGTGCTTTTTCTCTGACACGGACTGCCAGCTTTATGCCAATAATCTTGGATGACAATTTCCAAGGACTAAATTCAGTCCCCCTTATATATTGTCTGTGATTTAAAGCAAGTCATTTAATTGTCATGTTCCTCATCTGTAACATAATATTACACTTCTCCTCCTGGTCATCTGCATGGTGGTCCAGGCAGGACTGTCTTGGGTGCAGGTGTCTCAGCAGACTCTTTTAAACCAATAAAGTAATTTGGGTGATTAACTTTTGAAGTTGGAACTAAAGATATTTTATTTTCCCCGTTTTGCTGCTAACCAGGCTGTGAACTTTGTGAGATTTTCTGCCATAATTAAATCCCAACTTTTTTACTTCACTGATTATGTGAGAATCTTGGCTCCTGGGGTTTTTTGATTGTGTTCTAAAGGTACATCACTAGAACCCGTGAGAAAAGAGGCAGAGGGCAATGTCCTCAGATGGCTGGCATCTGTTTTTTCTCCAAATACAAAGAAGTTTGGGCTAATCTCATAACTTTCCTTAGGCTCTATTCATCAGTCCTGTGTATTGGGTGGATCCATACAGAACTGGTGCAGGAGAGAAGCTGCTTTTCCTGTGTGCACACCAGCTGAAGTTTGTATGTACCTACTCTACACACAGTGGAGGCAGAAAAGTCATCAATGAACCAACGAACAACAGCAAAATGCTGCCAAAAGCACTGCAGGCCAAAGTCTGGGAGGAGGTGTCGGGGGAGGCACTCGGGGCAGGTGTGCCAGTCAGCACTGAGGGACTCAGAGATTCCTCGAGCTAACACCATCACTGTAAAAACTGAATCCCAGCAGTTTCCTCTGGACATCCTGCTGCTGTGGAGTGTGTATCTTAATAAAGGTTTCTCTGTTGTTACTTAATCTGTTTACCTGCTGACACAACACATATATTGGGCCATAAGAAATAGCATCTGAGAAAAGTAATATATACATATTTAACAGGAGCATTTTAGAGCTCAGAAAAGCATTCAGGTTTCCCCTCTGGGTGCTCCAAAACAGCCACAAGAGTTAAAGTAAGTTATGTATATGTGCTGTCCTATATTAAAGGAGCTACATTCACATCTCTCATTCTCAGCCTCCACCTCCTCCTATTCAATTTACAGTCTAGACTGTTCAAAAATATCTTGTTACTGCTTTTTTTTTTTTTTTTTTTCTATGGGGAAAGGGCACTTGTGAGACAATGCACTCAACTGGAGATTACACGGCTTTGTTGCATGTTGGTGCATGATAACAGGAGAGCTTCCAGCAAGCTCCAATATATAATAAACTGTGAAGGCATAAATTGCATATGATTAAACATTTGATGGTGGGCTGCTAGGAATTCCCAGTGCAACATGCCACACTGCTTTTTACATCAGCCCTAACAATGACACTGCCAGACTTGTTGGCTCCAAGGGGTTAATTATACATTATGGATGAAAACAATGCAAGAATGCTTGTTAGTACCCAAATCATTGCATGGTAACCCTGGGTGACTCCCTTACTGCTGCTGCCAATTTGCAACACTCACCTGGGGCAAGTTAGGAAAAGTCTTGTCATTCCTCATGCCTTCCACTCTCCTCCCTGCCTCCTTGCTGGCTTATTTTTTTTTTCCTATTTGCAACATCAATTTGCTTGTCAAGGTAGCTGACAGGTGAAAAGCCTACCTGATTATTGAAATTGTAAGGTCAAGAGAAATTGAATCCATCTGCCAGGGCTGGCAATTTACAGCCAATCCTGGTCCAGGGCAGATACAGGTGAGGGGTGGGTGAGGCAGGTAGAGGACTACTTATAGGACTGGTAGCCCAGGAGCTGATAAGGAGGGTGAGAGATAGGTCCCTGGGTCCTGTCCCAGGGGCTAGTGGTGGGAGTGAGGGGCCCTGAAGCCTTAGTTCTCAGCCAAAGCAGTAACTGTGCCCCCTGACACAAAAAAAAGGGGCTGCCAGTTGTTCCTCTTATTTTGCTACTTTGACTCCAGGAGCTGGAGTGCTTTTTGTCTGCCTGAAACCAGTGCTGAGATTAGAGAGGTGAGCTGACATTAAGTATCTGTCTAAATGTTAGAAACTAACTGGAGGTATCAGGTTAAAAAATTTTGTACAGCTTTGGTGTTCTCTTGTTTGTTTTTTTTTTTTTCCAGAAGACTGTAATGAACTACATTAATATCTATAAATGTGTGATGAAGTTATGCTTTCAGAAATTGCAGGCTGTTTGTTCTTCAGCAGTTTTGTTGTTCTAAAAATAGTTGCAATGAAATGAAACTTTAGAAACTCTACTCCCAGCTTTCTTTCCTGCTCTGGGTGAAATCTGTCTTGCTGTGTGATAATAAAGTTAAACTGATGCTTTCTGCTTATGCTGATAAATTTTCCTACCTAGACACACCCTGAATGTAAGCAGAGTATCTGAGTTAGCAAAGCTCTCTGAGCGCTGGCTCTAGCACACTTCTAGTGTTGTGTAGATCTGGGATGCTTTCAAGATGAAGCAGGAGTTGAGTATTTGAGCCATAAGGCACATAGAAAGCCTTGATTAAAAAATGTTGCATGCAAGGGTTTTCTTATTCTTTTCCTTATAAATGGTGTGAGATTTGCCTGGAAATCTCCTGTCCTGGTCAGCTCCTTCCTCTGTCAGTGTGAAAGGAGGCAGGTGTGCAGTCTCCAAACAGGAGTGACTTTTGGCTTATATAGTTTACAAAATTGGGCTGTATGGGTGTCTCTGCTCCAGGAAGAGTGAATCAAGCACCAGTGTGCACAGACTTTGGCAACTGGTTGGGGAGCAAGTATTCATCTTCTGGAAGTCGAGCTAATTGAGTATTGCTAGTGTGTCTGTGTCCATGTCTCAGCGTAGCAACTAAACCTTCAAAATTCTGGCCAAGTGTGTGTTACAGTCTCTTTCCAGACTGAAGAAATGTTTGATGGCCTAAAGAAGGGGTGTGTGTGGGAAAGATGCAGGGGAAGCCTATAGTAAATAACACTTTGACCTTATCTGAAGTATTCTTGTACACTGAATTCAGCCAAGGACTCTTGAATAAAACAAACTTGAAGTTTCTAGGCCAAGTAGGTTTTGAGATATAGCCCTACGATAAATTGTTAGAGGAATATTTCAAAGGCTGAATTGCACCTCATTTTTCAAAGTCCCATATCTCACAAACACCTTGTCTGATCTGCCACAAATTTTGTCAATAAATTATCCTCTGGCTACTGATCACATATGCAAAGCTTTGAGTAAAAAAAGCTGCACAAATCTTTGCTCTTAACTTAAACACCTCTCTTCCCCAGGATACATCCCCCCCCCCCCCCATAACTGTTGGCAGAGATTTTTGGAGGGTAGTTGGGGGCGGGGAAATAAAATTCACTGTGAAACCCAAATTGGTTAGTGCCACATGGAAAGTAATGGAGCTTCTGGTCTTGGTCATCTTCCTAAAATTTGTGATTTGCAGGAATGTAATTGTGGAAAGCTATGGCCAGTTTTGAACGGGACCTTGTGGTTGCTTTGAGTTGCTCAATCCTGCAGCTGTCTGAAGAGGCCTTTTGGGGCTGAAATGCCTCCTGCTTGAGAAGGTCCCAGGCCCCCCATGGGCTGAGGGGTGCTCTCTGAGTGGGCAGGTGAGGAGGGGGCTGCTCTGGCAGGGCCACCCAGCCCCTATCCCATGGGCAGCACTTTGCATGGCTGTTTTGTGCCAGGGACGTGGTCACAGCCAACCTGCAGGCAGGACACCCTGTGAATGTTGTGGCCACTACTGTGGCTCCGATTGCTCCTGGCCTTCCTTTCCCAAGTGTTAAAGTGTTAGAAATTTGTGCCACCCATGTCAAACCAAGAAAGGGAGAGCAGGTAGTGATCTTGATTTTGGGAGCATGCTATTTTCAGATTCTATATTACAGGGGACTTGAATGAAATAGGAATTTAGAACTAAGTATTTGTAGGGTCTTTTATTTTGTGGATGAACTCCAGGTGAAAGTAGAGCCAAGAGATGGGGAATGGGATCTGAGGCAGGAGCAACAAATAGGGCCAGGACTGCAACTGAACAGGGAATCAATACTTCCTAGTCTCATACTGCATAATTTTTATTCAGAATAATTAATCACAAGGCATTATGGCTCTCTGGTAAATGCCTTCTTAGACGAAGGGCTTGATTAATCTGTGCTTCTATTTCAGAGACATGGATAAGCACATTTTTCTTTTCCCCCCATTTGTATACTTGCAGAGATAAGGTTCTTTTTTAGTATCTGCATTCAGATCCATAAGGGAGTTATTAACTGTGCTAGCAGCACTATCCAACAACAATGGGACAATGACACTGTCCTCTTAGTAATTTGTTCTATGACATTATAAGGATTCAGATGAAATAATTTAATAACCAACCAAAGAAATTTTGCGTGTCTATGCTTATGATGATTATTTAATTTTGAACTAGTCTCTTCTAGTCTTTCTTTGGCTCCTGAGGAAATACAGTAATTGTAGATGGTTTTTGGGTTTTTTTCCATAGTTATATCCCATCTGAAGCTGCTCAGATTTTCAGCGGAAAAAATTTCAATTAAGGTTTACAAAATTAACAACTTCTCAGACATAGTTATTGGATCCATACTGTTATGTGTGAGACACTTGGAATAAATTTGCAAAGAAATCATTAAGGAAATACCCACTATGCTGAAACCTGAAGGAGGAATTTGGGATGTTCTCTATTAAGATCACAGGAATCTGTAAAAGTATTTCAAAGGCCACATTTCTAAAGAATCAAAAGGTGACTGACTTGGGGAAGTGTTTTCATCTCCAATCAATTATTTCAGCAATTGGGTTAACTCTTAAATTGAAAACCTATCCATCCTTGTTACACAGATATAATCAATATCAGTAATTTAGAAGTTGGGGAATATCTTCATTAATATCCCTTGTTAAGTGTGGTTTAAAAGTCATTGCATTATTAGCCAGCTATTATTTTGTCACAGCATGAGACTTAAGTCATTTTTCAGAGCTCTGATACACCTTACTAACTCATGCCAAGCTGATAATCACCTAAGAAATCAGTGAATAAACAAGCACCACTTAAAATGCTTTTCCTCCAGACGTTTATCTACAAGCTACTGCCTAATAGCAGCACTTCTGAGCAGAGCCATCACTTGGCATTTATTTAAAATACTACTATTTTTTTTTTTTACTTTTTTTTAAGTGCATTTACTCTGCTACAAACTGAAGTTGTTGGACTGACCCTACTGCTGCTGACCCCCCTGGTGCAGTGTGGAGGAGTGGAGCAACATGCCTGGAGTTAGGACACAAACACCAATTGCTGGAAAAGCTGTGGAGCAGATCTAGGCTATAAAACCATGCTGGTGAGCAAATATCCACCCAAGCAGACTGGGCTGAAACCAATGGGTATGGATTCAGATAATGGGCACCTCTCCTGTGCTGTTGATGTACAACTGTTGCAGGAGTAGAAGTGAAAATCACAGCGGGGAGGAGTGTCAGCAGAAGGGACTGATTTCCCATGAGGACTTTGACCAGCACATTGAATTGTGATTTTTTTTTTATTTTTTTTTTTTTCCACTTGCAGAGTCCCTTCTGGTTCCCCTTTGGCTACAACAGTCACAGAATGACTATAGGTAGGAGCTATGGGGTAGCAGAGGGGACCATATAGTTGGCAGGGTCTATCTGGAAGCTTATATAGGAAACTGACCTACAGTATTGATGAGATCCAAGAAAACCCCCTGATGGAGTGAGTGTGTGGTTTGCTGGGAAAGTTCTTCATGAGTGGGACTCCAGGGATGGCCTCGTGTTGCAAGTCACAGCTCAGCAATGCATGGAAGATGTGGCTTTTGAAAAGGCTCTAGGTGATTCCACCCCACATGTGTGTCAGGAGTTGCTCAGAACAAACTTTGTGTTTGTTGGTGGCATGTGAAACAGTATCTTCCAGGAAACTTCAGAATTATTTTATGAAGTGTAGTAATAAATATATCCATGTGGTGTGGCCCATGCAAAATACCACTTTTGGCTAGGAGCAGTATGTACAGTTTCTATACTGCACAGTTCTTCCACGAGAAACCCTTGCAGATGGCTTTCATCTCCCTGGCATTTGAATATCCATTACACAAGCCCAAAAAGTTTTTTAGGGCAATGGTGGAAGTAGTTATCTGTGATAGACCTTTCCAGCTGAGATCAGGGGTTGGTCTGTGCTCAGGTTGGCCCTGCCAGGTTGGATCCAGCCCAGTGCTTCTGGCTTTCCTCCCGGAGAGACCCTAGCAGTCATGTTGAACCAGTTAACCAGGGGCTATAGGCCCCATCTGCAGGGCTGGAGCTCTGTGGGTGGTGGTGCTTCTGATGGGATGTGCAGGGCTGAGGGCTGTGAGAAACTGCTTGAGGGGTCATGGGGAAATCCTGCAAGAGAGGCTTTGCTTCCTGGGAGGACTCTACCAAAGGAATGATCTGGACCACCTTTGAAGAGAAAAGAAAGATTACAATAGACTCATGATATATCACCTAATTAATAAATCTCAGATATGGGTTTTGCTTTGTAACTTCTGCTGCTGTGCTCTGTAAGGAGTTTGCTACATGCTTGATAAGAATCCTCCTGTGGCAGCAAGCACCTTGCTTTTCTGCTGGTGTTTTGAGATCTTTGGATGTAAGGTTTGACAAGATATAAGCAAGGCTAGTATGCCCGAAGGACAAACTGGGCAGTGCTTCAGGGTTGGTGTTTCTAGATTTGATGAGGGATCACATGCAAATTATTCCTAATGAATGTTAATTACTGGGAGAGTTACATATTTTACTTGATTCCTTTTTGGCAGTTTGTGCAACTGTGTTTTTATATACCTGGTACTTGAAACATTTGATTTAAAAAATAATAATCTCCTGTAATTAAAATTGCTTTATTAAAGGCTGCAGGGCTTATATGATCTCTGTAGTAAAACTTTATGAATTCTTCTATCTAGACAGTGATCTCCTGGCTCATTCTCCAAAAGAGCAGTGCAGGGTTTGCTAACCACTCATGAGTTTACTTGCCAGCCTTTCCCAGCTTTGATCCCATGACTTCTAGTAAATGGAGATCATGAGGACTGAGTATTTTGCCCAGGATGTCTGTGGGTGAAAGCCCAGCTGTCAGCTTGACTTAGTCCTGATGATTGACACTGGAGGTAGCTTTCCTCTGTACTGCTCAACTTCCCATGATTTGCCTAATGAGCAGCTTGGACATCAGCAGAGGGGTTGCAAAGAAAAATTCCAGTGGAGATTTCCCCTGCTCCCCAGCATGGAGTGCCCCTGAGATGCAGAGGCAGTAAGGACCTTCTGCTCTTGGTGCTGTGGGGAGTAGGAGGGGATGCTGGAGGAGGGCATGGATCTGAGCTGCACTGGAGTACCCCAAGGTTGTCCAGTGGGTGCCATTGTGCTGCTGCCACCCCTGGTTTCATGAGCTAAGAGAGCTGGAATGACTCAGCTGTCAGCTGGTCAGACAAGATGTCCTGCAGTTAAATTCTTTTTTGTGTCCAGACTCAAAAGGACTGGAAAGCTCTGGGTACCCTTTGCTTACTGTTTGGGGACAGTTGCTTTATGTTATTGTCTTGTGGGTGGGAAGGAGGAAAGCACCGCTCTGAGCTCAGCATCTGAGATGGGAACAGGTTGTTGCCCAGCCTTCCAGTGCAACTTCTAGAAAAGCCCTGCCACCAAACTCTTGCTTTTTTTTCTGTTTAACTGTGGCCTTCAAGAGCCCCAGCTGTGCTGGCTTGATCCAGTTTATTTTTGTGGTTTATTTGAGCAGTTATGTTTCCTTCTCATAACTCATCTGGAGGAACATCTGACTTTCTCAAGCTCTTCATGGTGAGCTTGTCCTGTGTGGCTCTGCAGACAGGTCACGTATCACGTTTGGCAGCAATGGTGATGATGAACGGTGCCAGCAACACCAGTTTGGAGTCTTTGTGGCCATTTCCACCAAAGCTACAATCACTGGCTCCGTGACAAGTTTCCTGTCCTGACTCATAGTTGCTGAGTCATTTTTATCTCCCTCTGAAGGGAAATGGCACTTGGTATCAGATTTCTTTTGCTATTATTTTTAACATATCACAAGGTTTAATAAGTTTTGGTTCACACTTTATTTTTGCTATTAACACTCTTCCAGTTTCAGGCTGGCTGCTGTAACAACATAATTGCGTGTTAGGCTCTGAGCTGGAGTAACTGTTTTTGAAATAGTTGGAATGTTTTGATACTATTGGAGTGTTTTGATATAGCAATTCCTGTCTGTCTTCCCTCATCTCTGGCCAATGATAGATGATCTGGGGAGAGGTATAAAACCCACACAACGGATCTATCCAAAATATGCAGTTAAAGGAAGGTTTGTTTGGGGTTTTTTTTCCCCCAAAGTAGGAGGGTATGTATCCCTTACATGCTTTAGTGCTTGTTAATCACACTGCTGGTTTTTTGCATTCTAGCAACCTTCAAAACTTGTACAATTTTTGTCTTAAATTAATTATCCAGCTCACACTTGGGGTTTTTTTTCTATGTGCTTTGATTCACAACAGTACTAATGGTGAATGGACTTGTCTATTGTCAGTTGGGTGGGAGAAGATGGTAAAAGCCTGTTCGGAGGAGTTTTGCCTGGTGATTTGGGGCACTGAATTTTCCATGATGTTTTGTTACTACCAAAGGATACAGTGCCAGAGCTCAGTGAGTGGAAAGGCTTTCTTGGTTCAGTGAACCTTGTATCAGGCACATGAAGCGAAGTCCCTTCAGGAAGCCACCGTGGAATGTACCTCTGGAGTTCAACATGGTATATTTTTCAAATAGCAGTGTTTTTCTTCTTTTTGTTAGTGTTCAAGGCATGAAACACTGAATTCTAACTCCCTTTGGGCTTGTAGCTGAGATAAGGTGGGTAGGTTTCAGTGTTGCTCTCAGATAGTAGGTAAACTGCCCAAGATGTTTAAATGGGGAATATGCTAAGCATTCAGGAGTGAAGAGCTCTGAGCTCAAGGGAAGGTGCTTGGGAAGTGGAATAACTCAGCAAGTGGCAGAGCCAGAGGCTGAGCTCTGCCCCAGCTTTAACGCAATGCCATCTGGAGGGACAATGAGAGAGAATGGTACAAACAGCAGATGGAAGGAAGGGGAGACAGCAACAGCCAACTTGAAGCTTTTTTTTGAGGGTAAAGAGAGCAATCTGGCTCAAGGGATTTAGGTGCCTCCTAGACCATTCTACGTTGCTAAAAGCTTAGCTGCCAGCTTCCCTCTGTCTTAACTCCAGCGAGGTAGGTGATGGTGTGTGCCGGAGCACAAGTACAGCAGGTGGGAGCAGGATCAGACCCACTCTTGGAGGAGGCCATCTCCTGCTGCTGCAGGCTAATGAAAGCTCAGCGCCTTCGCTATTAGCCAGGATTTTAATGGTTTTGAAAGAGCCGTTTCTGCGCGGCTCTAAAGCCCAGCACAGTTGCTGGGTGAGTGATGCCGGCTGCACTGCTATGGTAATACTCATACAGCGCCTGGCTACCTGCCAAGAGCAGCAGCAGCTTTTCTTTCCTGGCTAATCGCTGATAAAACAGGAAGACCTTGATCATCCCTTTTGACATGAATAACGATGTTATCTCCTGTGATGTATGACCCAGAGCCAGATAACGTCCTCTGGCAGGCCTTTTTTCTCATGAGATGTAAAATACAATGATTATGTTACAAGGGGGAGATAAAGTGGCACAATCTTCACTAGTTCAAATAACTAATTGAAGCAGGAACTAGTGGAAATGGCTTCCTTTGTTCCCCAGCCATTGTTGATATAACAGTGCTTATAATGAAAGCCGAAACTGTTGCCCTCTTTTTTTTTTTTCTTTCCCTTCTCTATTTTTTTCCCTTTTAAACTCAAGTGCCTTCACTTCTGCCTCCCCCTCCCTGCTTCCCTGGGGGAGCTGAGGACAGTGCTGATTTCTAGCAAGGGGTCCTGTTTTCCTGCAAGTCTTATGTGTGAGAGTCAGGAGGATGAAATCAATAAGTAGCTCTCATTCTTTGTTTCCCTAGAGGACTGTTGAGAATAGAAAAATTGAGACCAGTGTTCTCCAAACAATAATTACACTTTTTTTTTATTTTATTTGCTTTCATTTTTGTGAAAGCAACAAACCTAATTACCTGGCAGGGATGGTCACCAGGGGTATATTGATATTTCAGTGAGTGTACAGTACTTATCACAACTGAGTTCAAATATTAAAAAAACCCCAAACAAAACAAACAACCAAACCAACTAACCAAAAAAACCCAAACAACACAAAACCCAACCACCCCAGCCCTCGAGTAAGTTGGTGTGAAAAACAGGAGGAGTAACAGCTAACTTTAGAATACTGTAAAACTGCACAGTTGTGGCACATAGTGATTAAAGGTGTTGGGAAGCTTGATGCATCATAGCCCTCTCTGATCACTAGAAAAGGTGTGATGATGATGATGACACAGTGTCTTTCCTACCAGGTGGGGCAAATGAGCTTCTTTGGACCAAAATTAGCTTTAAATATGAAACAAGGATTCCTTGCTTTAAAATCCAAACATATTTCTTCAGGTGACTTAGTAATGCCTACACTACATAAAGATCACCATTAAATGTGAGATTGTTATCAGAGGCTTTCTGCTTGCAGGCTCTACAGCTGTGGCAGGTGTCGAACAGGCTGTACTCTGACTTGATACCCTGGCCAGATTAAGTCAATTGAGACATATCCTATGATGTGGCAGAGACACAGACCATTTAAGAGACTTGCTCGTATTCCTAGTTGACTACAGCAATAACATAAATGAGATTAGACTTCAGCTCTTGTGATCTCGGGCTCTGGATATTATACTATCTGATGTCTCTGAGACTCACTAAACTTCAGTCTTATTGGGATTCATTTTATGTTATGTTTAGAAAAACATCTGACTTGTATGATGCAGTCTTGTTGCACCTCTTTGTCCTTGGATTGTAGCCTCTGCAAAGCCAGAGGGTCTGCAGCTGGGGCTTTCTTCTTCCTTGGGGTCCAGTCCTATATAACTCAACTACCACAAGCTCACACAACTGCAGAGCCCAGAAATCTTGTCTTGAGCCTGAACAGGTGAGGAAAAGATGACCCTTAGCTGAAAATCTTTAACTGAGTCCTGAGCTTTGCAAGGCATTCAAATGACCCAACTTTGTGTTTTATCATGGAATGGTTTGATCTAGATGATCTATTTCCACCCCCACTGCTGTGGGTAAGGACACCTCCCACTAGACAAAGTTGTTCAAAGCCCCATCCAACCTAGCTTTTTTTGCTCAGATTATACAGAGGCTCATAGGTTACCCAAGTGCTACGAAGCTTTTGTCTTCAGGTTATGTGGGATAGTGGAGTCTTTCATCTGTCAACTGGATTTGTGGCCTCATTTGTAGGAGTGTTTTTTTTTTTGTTAGAGCTCTAGAGGGATGTTTTGACTTGCAGGTACCTCCTTGGTTTGTTTGCTTCTAGGTGCCCCTCTTGATGCAGCTTTCTTGGACCCTGACAGTTTCTTTCCAGCAAGCAGCAGCCACCCCTGAGCGTGGGCTGCTTTGGTGTCTGTCAGCCTCCCTGCTGCAGAGTTTGTGTTATTTGCTATGCATTGCCATATTTGTGTTGCTATGCTGCTTGTTGCATTTCACCCTGTGTCTGTTACTATGTGTTTCCTTACCCCAGTGTTGGCAAGGAGATGCCTTTGCCTGCCTGGACTAGCTGAGGACTAAGAGATGGCAGGAGGGTGATGAACTACAGGGCACCATGGTTCAGAACAGGCTGGGTGAAGCAAACGAAAGACAGGTCAGACACTCAGTGGGTTCAAAACCTCTTTGAAGCTTAAGTCAAGCTCACAAAATACTGTTGAAGCAGTGTGAGAAAGCTCAGAGTTGGGCAAGAGTGGGCAACAGCACCTGGGTGCTATTTATGACTGAGCTACTGTGTGACCTTGAGCAGCTCACTGCCCCTCTGAGTCATAGCTCTGCTTCCCTAACTGAAAAATGAGTGGAACAGTAACACCTACTTCATTCACAAGGGTATCATGTGGTGCAATTTTGTAATTAATTGAATGTAGGAAAATGTTTGTGGGTTTTTTTGTTTTGGTTTTTTTCTGTGGTATAAAGGCTGCAATGCAATGGTCTGGTCCTCCTAATGCTTGCAGGCTGGGACCATGGCTGAACTCATTGACTTCCAGTGGGGCATTGTTCCTTATAAGTGCAGGAGGAAATATTTGCAGAATTGGGACCCCTGTACAAAGTTTTACGAGTTACCACATGGCCACTGCAAATCAATTACTGTAGTAGGTCTGTAATGAGACTAACTTACAATATAGTTACTGATTCTACAGCAACTTGAGCAGATGCCAAAAAAATGTGGCCAATAATTAGTGACCGCCTGACAGATCCGGGGTTTCTCAGCAGCATTTGCTCAGCGCATGGTTCACAATGCAGCTGATCCTGGAGATGGTCCCACTCTCGAGGTCAGATTAGCTGTTGTTTTTTAAAGTATTTGTTTCATGTCAGTCTTTGTTAGAATCTTGATTTAAAAACCTTTCAGGTGTAAGTATAAAGCTTAAAAGCTTTTCCACAGCTCCACCCTTAAGAACGGGTTTAATCCTTTTAACAAAGCTCTGATCTGACAGTTTATTTTGCTCTAGGCTTTAGCTTCAGTGGTTGCAGCCAAAACCTGACAAGTTCTTCTTGTTAATTCTGAATGTATTATCCAGTGACAAATGTATCTCCCACTTATATGTGACACTGAGAATGAAATGCATATGATCAAATTTCTTATAGTTGGAGTGGGGCTGGTTGTTAAGAACATCTCCATATCTTTGCACTGTGACAGTCAATCCAAACCTATTCTTTTTCAGCAACATATCTCAGCCTAGTTTGGGACACTTATGATGGGTTGCAATCTGCTGCCATACTCTGCAAAGATTAAAGAAAGGCTAAAAATAAACCTGTCACTTTCCCTGGACATTTTCTTGTGAAATGCAGAGAGATACGTCACTAGAATGCAAAATAAATTCATATGGAATTTTTTATGCTATTTTTTTTTTTTATGGACAGATGGAGTCAGTGTCGTTTCTGGTTCTTCATTTCTAAATACAGTGGTGTTATGTACAGCCTTCCACCTGAAAGCTTGTCTTGGAAGCCAAAAGAGAATAAAATGGATTTTTACAATAAATCCAAAAAAGTTCTTAATTCTCATAAGTTTGCCAATATGTCAGATGCAGATAATGTATTTGATGAACTCAGCCTCCTTGTCTGCTCATAAGGTATTGACATGCTGATGAAATTTATTTTCTGGAATATAGTCTGTGTCATGAGGCTGGGGTTGTCCTTTATTTCCATAGGATTGATCTTTTTCTAGTGATAGATTAACACCTCCAGGAGGATGATGACTGCGTGCAGTGGTCTGAGAGCCACGCTTCAGTCTGTGTGATGCTATCCCTCAGTCTCTCATAAGCAGATCTTCTCTTGCTGTCCATCTTCCATGTGTTTGGACCAGTAACCTTCAGAGCAGTGCCATTTGCTATTTACTCCCAGTCCTCTTGAGCTCCAATCCTGTGCTTTTCCAGAGCCTTGTTATGCTCCTTTAGGGGCTGGTGATAGCAGAAGATGCAATGAGTTAATCACTTCTAGGTGTTTCTCTGAAAGCAACTGCATCTTTGAAGTGACTATCTTGAGACCCTCCATTTCCTCCTCACCCAAACAGTGCAAGGAGCCGTGTGGCTTTTGCAAATAGGTGCACGAAGGAGAAATGCTAATGGGCAGGATGTCTGTGGCCAACGCTGGCTTGTGTTGCTGCAGTCGGAGACACAAGGGTGATGGAGAAAGTCAATTTCCTGTTAAATTAGCTTGGCTGCTTCTCTAAGAAAGGTGGAATTTTAATGAAAGTGCTTATTAATGGATGAGCCCAGAGGGAAGTGGATTTGTGGCGAGGCCAGAACTTTATAGGGAAAGCCTTACCTCTTAAAAGGCCACAAAAGATGCTTATAGGACTGAAGCTGGTCTGCTCAGGAATCAGCTGCTTGTACAGAGGGACAGTCTTCCTTTTCCCATAAAACAGGCATTAAGGGTGCCAACTAAGTTGGTTCTTTTTTATATCGGTCACAAAACCAGTGGGAGGTTTAGTTCCTGTCAAACTTTATGGGCCATTTATGAGAAGGCCTTCCCCAAAGTATTTCACAGGCCAAATAAAAATAAATGGCACTGAAAAATTTTATAACACAATGCACGAACTGTTGTGGCAGTGGGAAAACATGTGCTGGAGACCTCTTCTCCTTCCCCTGTGCAGAAGAATTGAAAATGGAATTTTAATTACTGTAACTTTTATAGGCTTTTTCATTTTCAATCATTACTGTAGTCTCATGGTTACCTCTGGGAGGGAGAGATTGTGCTTATATAAACATGAGAATGTGGTGGTAGAGGTGTGGCTTCATGTCCTCAGTGAGGACCAGCTGCTCTGCAGAGTTGAGGGAAGGTACAGGAGGTGCTGGATTTGTGGAGCAGTGGTGATGACTTGCGTTTAATGTGCTCAGGCATTCTGTCTAGGTTCTCACACATGGGCAGCAAGAGGCAGACAAGGGTACACAAGTGCCTGTTGAGCCCATAAATCTGATCTCTCTTAGAAACTGGGTTTAAAGTTGGGGGCTTGGTTCAAGCTGATGTGACTGTGCTGCTGCTGAGGATGTACTTCCCCTTATTAATTTATTTTTCTATTCAAAATGGGAGGGCAAAAGGAAGGAGACAATTTATGGCACTGCTAGGACCGGATAAAATATTTAGAGAGGAACAGTATGGTTCAACTTGCAGTAAGAAGCCTGTTAACAGGAATAGCTGCAGTTCCCAGCTTACAAGTTTTATCCTTTGCTCTGAGCTATGGGGAGGAAAACATTTCTGTCCAGGAAGGCAAGCAGCATCTGAATACCGTTGTGCAGAGGGAGCAGCTCTTGTGAATATTTCTAATGGAAACAAGTTGAGCAGTCACTTCTGCAGGAGCTGTCTCCACTGACAGGCGTGCTTCACAGCTCACTCCATGAACTGCTGCACTGTTGAACTCTCTATCTCAGTGCTGGATTTACTGTACCAACAGCTTTATGGGAGGACTGAAGCAACAACTCTCCCTATGGGGAGGGAGAGGAACAACCTACCCCTCAGCGACCAAATGGGCAGCAAGCAAAGATATTCTCCAAATAGTTTCTCTACACCTCTTGTGCACATGTGAGCATCTGAGCCTGCTCAGCAAAGGTCAGGGGACTCAGGTGGTAATGCAATTACACCATCACTTCTTCAGCTTGTATATTTGATAAAAAATTAACATTTAAATCCCTTTACCGACCTTACAATACTAGAGCTGCTGTTATTTTGTGGTTTTTTTTTTTTTTTCTTTCCCCATAAGGGTGGTCAAACACTGGAACTGGAGCACAGAGAGGATATGGGATCTCCATCCTTGTGGATGCTCAGGGTTTATCTGAATGTGGGCCTGAGCAGCTCAATCTAATAAAATCAGATTGCTCTGAGCAAGGGTCTGGACCAAGGATCTCCATCCAGTCCCCTTCTTACCATGTCATGCTCTGGATTTGCAGTTTAGGCTATTCAGATTTGGAACAGCTTGGTTTATTTTGGATCTGTAGGCTTACAGTCAGAGGAGTCTTGGCAAGGCAGCTGCCTCTGCCTCAATAGAGTCCTCAACTCTTCCTCTGAGACATCCTGCTATGCGAGGTCAGAACAGGATCTGCGATTAGATGGATGTGGGGATCTGATTTAACCTGACAGTAAATAAGTTTCTCTGAGCCAGAGCAAGGCAGGGCAAAAGTAAGATCTTGTTGCAGGTACTAACCATCCTTTTGAAGAGGATGGACTTAAAATACATCAAACTCATGGAGTCTTTTTTTCTTTTAGTGTAAAATGAGGTTAAATGATTTTTTTTGTGCATGTAGTAGTTTTATTACTGATGTTGAAATGCACAGACAATATAAAAGGTGGAATAAAAAAAAAATTAGATCTCTAAAACCTTACTAAAAAAAGTCTGGATATAAATTGGCTTATGCCTTTAAAAAAAAAAACAAAAAACCAAAAAAAACACCCAAACAAACAAAACCAAACCCAAACAAAATAAAGGCAAGCAAACAGGGCTTATTTGTTGGGGTTATTTTTGGGCTTGTCTTCATATTCTCTTTGTTCACATCCTTTTCAGAACTTTCCACACACAAGATCTTCTAAAAGATAATTTTTTCAAACATCTATTAATCTGGTAGCCTTAGTGACACATCTGAGTGGTCATACTGCCGACAGGCTGAGTTTTCTGTGATGCTGTATCAGTTCTGGTTCAAAGTCAAGCTACCAAACAACAGGACATGGCATTGAAATAAGCCCCTGGGATAAACAGAGCTGTAAACTGATTTGGATAGTTTTGCCTGTCAGTGTAGAATAGGGAGACATTATTTGCCCTCCTGAGACTTCATGATTTTTGATTCAAAACTTTAAGATGGGGTGATGCCAATGCAGAAGATCTGGATGATGTAAAACATACAAATACCCAATTGCTTTCTAGTTTGGGTGTTGGTCTGCAAGAAAAAATGCCAACTAGTAACGTATCAAAAGGCATTGTGCTCTAGCAGTGACTAACTAGATTAATTTAATTTTTAATTTGTTCTGGGTAACATCAAAGTAATGAAAGTGCTGTTAATCTTCCTACTCTGAATAAGATGTCTGCTAACAGGGAGGTGTGAGGGAGGGAGATGCCTATTAAAAGATTTTAATTAAATGAAAGTGGCAGTGTTACCCAGACAGAAAGTACTGTCTCTTGCTCTTTCTGAAGCAGTGTCTAGTTGAAGGCATGCGGTAACTCCCTGCCTGCCTGAGCTCTCCTCAGGCTGAAGGAGTTTGTGGGTGTTAGCTAAGAGATGGTGTCGGGGCCATGAAGTGCCACTGAATGACATGGAATTGCTTTAAGTCTGGGGGACTGTTTGGGTGCTGAACCCTGGTGAGCTGGGGGAGGCTGTGGGCTGGAGTCAAGCAACTTCTGCTGTACAGGGCTCAGCTGTGGCAAGAGCATCAACAGCCCTGTGATCTGCCCCAAGGCTGACGTCAGGTCTTTCTCCAGCTCCTGGTTGTGGGAGAGGGACGTGTCTGTTATGCTGATGTTTTTGCTGCTTCCTACTGAGCTCATCATCTCCCTGGCCCCGAGAGGCAGAAAATGATACTTTCCACTCTCCAAGATGGTCAGTATTAGGAATACACAAGAGTTTTGGACCCTCTGCAATGCCCTTACAGCCCTGCTGGTGAAAAGGGGCTTCACATCTGTAGGAAGAACTGGACTGAAACCTACAAGAAGTGACTGGATGGGGAAGCCATGTTCCTCTTCCTCACTGCATGTGTGTGTCTTTGGTGGTTGTGCCTGGTTTTACAGCCCATGACCCTGTCTGCTTCTAGCCAGCACTTCTACCACAGCAGGAATGGTTCTTTCTAAATTTCAGCCTATATAAGAAAGATGAGGACAATCTTTTTAGCAGGGCGTGATGTGATGCAACAAGGGATAATGGTTTTAAACTAAAAGAGGGGAGGTTTAGACTAGATATAAAGATGACATTTTTTAAAATGAGAGGTTGCTACACTGGCCCAGGATGCCCAGAGAGGTGGTCGATGCCCCATCCCTGGAACCATTCAAGGTGAGGTTAGACAGGGTTCTTGGCAACCTGATCAAGTTGCAGATGTTCCTGCTCACTGCAGGGGGATTGCACTAGATGACCCTTAAAGGTCTTTTCCAGGCCAAACCATTCTATGAATGGAGGATAAATTAATATCATGACCTAGCAGATTTTCCAGTGAATGTCCTTCCTGTGGGCCACTTGGTGCAACCCAGGTGGCTGTGCACCAGTCCTCATGATCAGGGCTCGTGGTGGCCCTTGCATAGTACCTTCCTCTTGGTGAAAAATACTCCCTTGATTGTAGTGTTCTGCTGAAAGGGACTGGATAACTCAAAGGACCTTAGTTCTGCAATCATTACTCTCATAGTTAGGTTTTTACATTCCACCACACAAATAATAGTAATTAAAATGAATCCAGTGGAGAGCCCCCCACCCCCCACCCCCCCACAACAACACCACACACACGAACACACGACCCAACACAACACACACCACCGC